>DWNE01010918.1:0-10093 GCA_018249875.1 Cecropterus toxeus
ATTTTGTCACTCACTGACTGACTGACCGATCATCAAAAGTCCAAGGCACTTCTAGCAGACATAGAACCTTCAAATTTCGAATATAGTTAGACTTTAATGTCTAAACTAAGGGAAAATTCAAACATTTCATAACTTCCGTTCAGTTTTCTAGATTCACCAACTACGTGAATAACTTTGTAATCCCACATAAATGTATAGGATTACCAAAATACATTTGTAGTTAATGAATCATTGTACCCGTATAATGGAATAATAGTTTTAGATAGGTGCCTAGATATATGAGGCATATCGGGAATGGGGTATAATGGAATAGGGTGTGTTCAGCCCACAAAACTTTACAACTTTCCCCTAGGAAAATAAGACGAAAAAAAAACTTGCTAATAAATAGAGTAAATAGCTCAAAATGATCAATTACCATGAAGGTAAGAACACTAATAATGAAATCAGCTATATTATTGACAAATTAATTAATTTAAAAAGCTTTGATTGCCTGTTAACGAGTGTGGCAAGTTAAATTACTCCCGCTAGCGACGCAAGCGAGCGCCTGGACAATCTTCGCCCACGCCTTGTTGGCTCAGCGATATTACGATAAAGGTCTAGCCCTTCGCTTGAGGGTTCTACCGCCTACCGTAGCTACGATTATTGGTCATTGTGGGGAAGGGGGGGGGGATTTGGCTGCCAGATGGAGGCATTATTTTTGGCACGCAAAAGGTTTATACCTTCGAGCGAGCGGCAGCCGCGCACATACGCGCGAGCGCTCTCTTGCTGTTCGAATGTGCTTCGAAATCTATAAGTGCGATTTTCGTTCATAATTTTTCGATTTTTTTTTCGAAATTTCGATTGAAAGGCTTACTCATTGGCTTACTGATATCATTTGCTTAATATTTGGATGTTGATTGGATAGTTTTAAGGTATATAAATACGTTAGGTTGCGATTTTCATTTATAATTTTAATTTATTATTATTAGGTACTTTAACGATTGGAAGTCTTCCTCATTAGTTCTCACTGATATTATTTGCTTAAGTTTTGGACGTTGTTTGGATAATTTTAAGATATATAAATACGAAACTTTGTACCGATAATTTGTGAAAACAAAAGATTAAGAAGTTTTTACCGTTCAGACTTGTCAAAAATTGTAAAATCAAAGCACATAGAGACAGGGAGTAGGCTTTGAGAAAAGCTGTAGCTGAAGCTCAAGAAGTAGTACCAGAAAAGAAAAAGAGGAAGATGACCTACAAAAATAAAAAAGTCATAAGACAGAGGCTTTAAGAAAAAATGTTATTGATATTCTAGAAGTAAAAGGTAACAAAGAGGAAAAGGATTCTACAAAAAGAAGTGAGATGCCATCAAAAACATCCTGTAAAAATGGTTTTTTTACAGATTACATAATAACTTACATAATAATTTAAGACAGAAGTCCTTAAGTAGGGGCTAAATAAATTAACCGACTTGGTATTACATGGATCTCACAACTTTTTACGGTAGGAAAACTGACTTGCGAGACTTGGTTTTTTTTACAGGATGTTTTTGATGGCATCCTTATTTTAAAATAATAAAAAATAAACTTTTTTCTTTTTTGTTTCTACAACTCATCATCTAATATTGCGTATTTTGACTGTTTTTATGCATATTTCAAGCTTTTTCATGCATATTTGCACGCATCAAGCTTTTTATGTTGCACGTAATCCAGTCTCTACTTATGATTGTTCCGATTAATAAAAATGGACGGCTACACAAAAAAATAAAAGTATATTATCCTCTGTTCAACTAACACACCTATTAATACCTAGTCTGGCTACAAAGAACAAACGGATATAAATACAGTTTCCTTTGTTTCAGGAAGACAGCTGGCTGATGTTACCATCGGTTGCATTTCCTGCAGATGCAAATGTATAGAAGATTAATTGAATTTAATGGCTAACTCTAATGGATACGTGAATGAAAGGAATATAAAAGTATTGAGCACTTTACACTTACTTTAACTTACTTTACTTTATACTTACTTTACTTAACTTGTTAGTACGTATGTTTGTTCAGAAGTTTACATAGATGTAAGATTTAAATCTTGCAACAGAATTACCACATGGTAGAACCAGCGTTGTTCGACCGGGGAGGTACCACCGCCAACTACAGCGTGAAGCAATTCTTGCGTTTCGATGGAAAGGTGTGGTTGCCGGCTCATTTTATATGAGGTGGCCATCTTGCAAGATGGTAGAACCAGTGTAGTTCGACCGTAGAGATACCACCTATTTCCGGCTCACTTATATATAATGCGACTTTCTTAGTTCTTAGGAGTACCATTGCATTTGTGATTGACTTTAGATAGAACCCTTGATTTATATGAATATCAATCTGACAAAAAAGAAAACATTTTGTCTCTTAAACACGGAACACTAACTAAGTAGTAGTAACTTAACGATAACAACGAAACGCCAATAAATCAAATTTGAAAAAATAAAAAGATTTTTCCAATCTTTAAATCGTCAGCGGAAATGGGTTTAAAACGGTTGAAAATGATTGAAAAGTCGGACAATTAGCGATGATTCCCAAACAGCCCGCGGGAGAAGTGAGATGATCGAACACAGATCGTGATTTCACGCCCCAATTGCTTCGAGTGAGTGCAAGTCAAAAGCGGAAGCGTTTACTGTTTGAGATATTGTCTGTTGTATAGTTGGTAATAACTAATTTATGGTATTTTTAAATTAAATCTCTCGTCAACCCATTATTGTCCCACTGCTGGGCACGGGTCTTCTCTCAGAGTGAGAGAGTTTTAGGCCATTGTCCACCGCGATGGCCAAGTGCGAATTAGAAGACTTCACACACCTTTGAGAACTATTTTTTTTAAAGAACTCTCAGATGCAGGTTTCCTCACGATGTTTTCTTTCACCGTAAATACGCATCTCTGACATCATATAAACGTCTTACATACTTCCTAAAAAATCTTCACAGGGACCGCCGATATTTCCCACAGACTTTATCACATACATATATGTGTAGCGACGTCCAGACAACAAAGGCGTCTAAATCACCCGGCGAGACGGCTTTATTAACAAAATTTTACTACATTCGATATCACGCTAAATGCTCAATTTATATTGCAATACCTAAAATATCTTGTTACAGATATGAGAGTCAGTTTTGAGTTTTGGCTTTGTTGGTTTAGGGCATTTTATAAAACTTTATTAAACAGGTATTTCCGGCTTTGGACTGTAGATGTTACCTGCGTCAGAAGGAGGCTATATTTTCGAGCGTACGTATGATTGTATGTATGTATGTTTATGTTCATGTATGTCCATTTGGCACACGCTATAGCGCAAATGGTTCGACGAATTATGTGATGTGACATATCATTAAAATCGGTTTTGTTAGAAGACTGAGATAGGTGGTCGACCCGCGCGGCGATGCGGTGACCAGACGGGTATGCAGTGGGTCCGGGTTCGATCCCCGGTTAAATAGAAATATAAATGATTAGTATGCTATGTGTATAGAAAGTGTTTAGAGGCAATATAAGTGACTATTTTGACAAAACTTTAAGGCCAAAAAGTTCAGTATTCTACTTCAATCACAGATGTATATAATTAAACATTTTTTAACAGTTGCCGCAACAAAATACTTCAAACAATGACTCTTACTACGATTACAATGTTGCAAAACATCTCATAACTTGCAAATTAACATTCTCGGGTTGCAATGCCGCCCACAAGCCGTGTGAGTCTGCAATTTGAATAACACAGCTATCAACCGTTAGCTTAGATTTGGTACACACCTGCTTACAGATTATTTTATTAATAATAATTGCTGAGTAAATAAAAAATAGCCGTCACGGGACTAGCAGATGTAAAACATCGTGATCAGTTACACGATAAGATGTGAAACATCGTGTTTGTGTAACTAATTTCCATAAAAGACAAGAATGCGACAGGAACTAAATGTATAGCATAAATAAAATAACACCATCTACGAACAGTACTTCGTAAGTCGAACTAACAACGCAGTCCGCTTAGTTTGCTTCGATACGTAACAGTTCCGACAATGTCGGAACTGTTACGTATCGAATCATTTATTTATTTTAGATGACGCTAAAATAAATAAATGCATCGTCACACCAACCATCAGCATTACCTGCGTCTACTCAGTTCAGTGTCATTTCGGCTCATTTCCATAAAAAAGCCACCATTTTAATATTCGGGAGTAGCAACGAATTTGTGATTGATTTCAACGAAACTAGCGATGCCCACGGGCGGCCGTTGCCACATACCATATGACACATGAGAATTTGTTACCTCCGATATTAAGATTATATCACAAAAAATATTATATTTTAGTTCCATCGTAAGTATGCAATAAAAGATATAAGGTATCTATCTATCTACCTTCTTATTTCTGCCATATTCTAGTTTTAGATTTAGTAGATTCATGCGTTGCGTCTATGATAGCTTCACGAGGTAGAACCTAATTTTTATTTCATATAAATAAACTCAAATAAACACAGACAATATTAACTATGTAATAAATAACCTAACTAGCTATGTTTGTCAATTTAATTAATTAACTAAGTACAGTGTGATCCAATCATAATAATAGCGGGTGTACGGTGTCCACCCACGCGCTCTAATCAGGCGTGACGCGTGACGGTGCGCTAGACTAGACTATTAATGTTTTTATACGTCGGTAGCATGGTCACACCTATTTCTACTTAAAAAATATAAAAAGTGGGTTGTGTCAAGTTTTTTATGTCGAAATGACGACACTATTAACGACCCGCGTGACGGAGCGGTTACCATACCGGTCTGACGCGCAGTGGGTCCCGGGTTCGATCCCCGGCCAGATAGAAATGTAAATGATGAGTTTATATTTCTGTTCTGGTTCTGGGTGTTTGTGTATTCGTCTTTGTGTGTCCGTGGCATCCAGGACAAAGGAGAAAATCCTACTGTGGAGCTATGACTGTAGAATTCGTTTTTATGTTTTAAATATTGAGTCTGAGATATTTTTAGGGTTCCGTACTAAAAGGTAAAAACGGAACACTATTATTAAAGCTCTTTTAAATACAGAGAATCTTAAATCAACACTGAAATAAAACTAACTAAAGGCCATTGACCACGATCGGTCCAAGGAGAGAGGTGAGTGATCTAGGTCTTTAAATTCATGAGCAAGATCACTAGACACTCGCATGTGTCACCACGTGAGACACTGCGACACTCATTGTAATTTAGAAGACTACACACTGCTGTATAGGATGGGATATATTCTAAGATCGTTCAACAATCTTTACCATGCACATGGAGCATTCCAGCAAGATCAACAACACAACACTTTTTTTCAAGTAGCAAACAAGCTGGCAGTTCACCTGATAGTACTCGATGGCAGTAACTACTGTTAACAACTTCACACAGAATGTGAATTCCAGATGCTACACCTTTCCATCGGTAAAAGTAATCCATTTAGGCCAAACGCGTTCTAACATCTTACAAATTGTTGATGTATAATATAAACGCTTTCTACCCTCATAGCACCACACTAGGATTTTCTCCTGGGTCTTGGGTGCCATGGACACACATGAACATAGATGAACACACAAACACCCAGACCGAGAACAGAACAGAGCAGTCGTGTTTCGGCATTTGCCAGCAGTGTTAAACGTTGTTCTAGGGAGTAAAGAAGGAAAGAGTTCTTAGAGAGTAAGGAGTACATTATCTGAGGCGTTATAACGTAATCCTTATTCGGAACAAATGCGTCCGATCTTAGCTTCTCTGATCCTGAAGATATTCTTGAGCAACAGTTTGCCACTTACCATCAGATGGACTGCATGATGCTATTTCCATAATTTAAATAATATTTTTATTCGTATACCCACATAGTATTAAATAAACTTATCATTTTGTTTCAAAGTTGGTAAAATTCTTTGTGGTTCCGAATGTATTACCGTCACACCGGTAAGACTGATTCTATCTGGGTTTGATTACAGATAATTATGTCCATGGGTGGCAAATCACTTGCCACCAGATGGACTGCATGCTCGGTTGCTACTTTTTATATTAAAAAAGGTTCAATGTAAAAATGTGATAAAATTGTAACATCGATGTGTTCCGATAGAAAATTTTCAATACAAGTATTTATATCGTATACTGAAAGTCAAATTAAGCGGCCGATTTACATGTAGGTAACAGGACAAAAATTCGAGTGTTTAGAATTAAAATTTGGTCCATTTATTCATGATGGAAATGGATGGAAGAAATTTTTATGTATTTTTCAGTGAGCACTGGCACGCTGCAAGCCTCGTGTTTATTTATTACTTATTAATTTATTCAAAAGCAGTAGTGATAGCTGAGCTAAGTTTATCTCAAATCTAAAGGACTTAAGGTTTTAAAAATTAAAATAAAAAATATTTTATTAAAGCACAAATTTCAAATTAATTCTCGAGGGCTAGTAGGATATTACTAGATGCCCCGCCCATAAGCGAGACAAAATAATTTAATCAAATACAATGTATTGCAAAGATAAGTATAAAATTCAATTACATATTATAATTAATGCTTGCATACTTGTTCTTAAGCGAAGACCTTTTTTTTCATGGGGAAACCCTTCATGGGTTTCTCTCGGCCGCGGGGCAGCTGAGAGGATATGCCTGACTCCTATCGGCTAAAACCCACGATGTACGCTAAGAGCACTCGTCCGCGGTCCTGACGGCGTTTGCCCTAGTCCAGCCGATCTTTGTCTTTCTCCATTCTCCATTCCCATCTTTGTTGGGAATGGAGGTGGAGTTTCTCCATCCCATAATCTTTGAGGAGCGCGTGGGAACACCGCGCGCGCCACCTCGGGGCTTGTTGGTTGATGGACGTAGAGCATTCTTAAACGATGACCTAACCTAACCTAACTTAACTTAACCTAACTTATATACTGAGTATTCTCTACAAAAGTTCTCAAAGGTGTTTGAAGTTTATCAATCAACTTAATTAGTCTGGTATTGTAGCCCTCTCTATTCTTAGAGGATCTTCAAGCCCAAAAGTGGGACAATAATTATGGAATTGTAAAATTTATTAAAAATCTAAAAAATATGATGAATGCAAAATTTTATGAGTATGCGTGTTTATTACACTTTTACTAAAGAACTACTAATTTCGTTGAAATTTTGCGGAAACATAGATTATGACGTAGATTAACACATGGATTAATCTAAGGGTTCGGTGCCACGGGATAAAACCATTAACATATAAATTTAAGTAAACAGCAGAACGTGCAATAACTGAACTATATAGAATATAATATATAGAAAAACCTATTGCAATTATTTTAATAAAATCATAATGTTGATTTTGAAACAAACTTAAGTTCAATCATCTAAAGGTTTTTGTTAAAAATATGTGCATATTTGGATCAAATAAATTTACATTGATTTTGAATAAAACTTTTGCCTTTTAAACTCCCTTGAACTCTAAAAGGACAACAAGTTGATGACAGGTGCATTGAAGTCTCTGACTAAGTTGGAACGCCTTTTATAAGCATTTAGTTTTATTTTATATTAAATGAATATATATTATTCTAAATGTTGTAATTTTAAATTTTATTTTTTACGCTATTTTCAGAATTTTATCTTTTCCATTTTTCGTTTGCTTCTGTTATGATCTTTGAATGTTCTTCTTCTTTCTACATTACTTTTTTGAATGTCGTACAATTATTTTTAATTACACTCAAAACTATATGTATTGTAAAACCCATTAATTTTTCGTGTTTATTTTTTTTAAATAGAAGTGTAAAAAGCCACCTAATCCCGAGATCAGAGTCTTTCTTGGCGACCATCAAATGCGTTGCTATCCCTGACAACTAGGTTGGACGGTCAGGTAACCGTCTCCCTTACCACACCCTTCAATCCAGAACACCTTAACACTAGTTACCAAGCAGAAAATGGCGGTGGCACCCTGGGAGTTGTGCAGGGAGTTTTACCACTTTCAAAACCATCATGTGGACAGAAGATGATAATAGACTTGCATACTAATGTTCCAAACTAGCACTCTAAATTTTCCAATTTACTCCTCGTATAAAAACAGCAAGTTTTTTTATAATATGCAATTAGCAAATGCATGCAATCGAACTGATGGTATATGGTCACTGTCGCCTGTGGCCATCTGTGAAAAACAAAGTATTACAAAGAAAAAAGACAAACCCGCTGAGTTTCTTGCCGGATCTTCTCAGTTGAGCTCATTTTCTGATCCGGTGGTAGTGTAAGTAAAAATACTGTAAATAACAATTTGTAAGTGCCCCCGTAGGCCTATACAAAAAAAAAACTCCAAATAGACCAGTCTTACCTACTAGCAACAAATGCGTTGCTACCCCTGAGAACTATGTTGGAATATATATTACAGGTATTACACAGTTTATGTATTATATTACACAGGTTATATATTACATATGATAGATATTACAGGAATTATATCATCACTAGTCACCATTTATTTTATAAGACTAAAATAGCTAACGATCATGCAATAATCTTGATGGTAAGTGGTTACTTTATTACAATATATTCTATGGTTATATGTAAGCCTGCCGCCTATGGTTATATGTAAGCAACTTCATATAGATCTGAAGTCAGTCATGCGTTAGTTCCAGAGTACTAAGAAATACGAAAGTGAGTCGGTAACTATCTGACTTAAAACAGTTATGTCTATTCTTAAAACATTCGCCAACCAATCGAACGACATTGTTTGATCGCAAAAACCGACTTGTCTAATTAAAGCATGCTTAATTATGCTTATGTTTTGAAAAACCGGGACAATTGCTTTATCACCGCAATATACGCCTTATGTGTGTTCACAAAAGGATTATTTTCTTGTGCATTACTGAAGCTATCTTGTAAGATTTCCATTGGTATATTCAGTTTTATAGTCCAACAATAAGGGTTGGTATTGCTTGTTTTTGGTGAAGTTCAAAGCCGGTTGTGTGCCACCTGGCAGTACAGTTACACTGTAATCCTACTAACATAAAAATGTGTCTAGCCTACACCTGGGGTCGTAATTGATAAGGACCCTGTCTTGTATGTGTCTATTCACACGCACAACCACAACACACGGCAGCGACATAATATTGCTATGCAGTGATACATACATACGTACATACATACATACATACATACATACATACATACATACATACATACATACATACATACATACATACATATAGCAAATCATGAATAGCATGAACACAAACAAACACGAAGACACAAAATGGAATCTAAAAGAACGGAAATCTTAATTCATTTAGACATATGGTGGCTGCTCTACCACGGTTGCTGCGATGTATTGCTTCTGAAGTAGAAAACCAGTCCATCATACCTTGGCTACATCCGCCCTTGGACTATAATTCAACCCCAGATAAGTTTAGTTTTACTGATTAGCCAGATACATTGCTACCCCTGAGGACTAATGGAACGACTTGGATAAGTAAAGACATAGTTAGGGAGTCGTTAGGGAGACCCCTTACGACTCCCTTCAAACAACATAATAGCCTTTAGGACTGCTGTTATTAGACAAAAATTGGCACAACTTTTTGTAGAGAAACCCACAGTCGTGTGGGTAGAGGATATGCCGAGCTCAGAAGGAGAAAGGCATCTGCGGCTGTGGCATCTTTTTTAGAAGATTGAAGTAGCAAACAAGCATGCGGTCTATCTGATGGTAAATAGACACTACTGACCATGAACATCTGTATGAACAACTTCATACATACCAGGGGTTCTGTTTGTTATTCACAGATGCGTTGCTACTCCCGAGGACTAAGATGGTCGCCTCATATGAATGGGAGCCGGCACATCCTTCCACGGAAACGCGGAAACTACTTCACGCTAGGAATAGGTATGGCGGTGGTACTACCCCGGTCTAACTACATTGGTTCTACCACCCACCCGGTTGAAGTATACTCGTTCTATGAGCTTCCTTCTTTCCCCCTTTTACTTTCATGCCCTTAACATCCACGATACTTTGAATGTAGGAAATTTTATTAATTTTAAACGCATGATATGTTCGTGTGTTTGTGGTACTTGTGAATAGGCCCTAAGTAGTAAATTAGTAGATAGATGTAGTAATGATATGGCTTAGA
>DWNE01010919.1:0-10093 GCA_018249875.1 Cecropterus toxeus
TCCGTTCCAAGTTTTTTGATATCTGTAATAGTTACGGAATAATCGCCTGTGCACACTTAACGATTACACCCGGTATAAGTTACGACAACAAATGTACATGTATGTATGTCCATTTGTTGTACACGCAGAACGGTAAAAATTACAATTCTACTTTTTGGTTCGCCGTAGTCGAGTAAAACGAGACTACCTGCTCATTTAAAAATGAATAAAAATATTATAAAAACCGTCAAAATTTAGTAGCCATCAATAATCGACAATGCAGTTTGAAAACAGTCTCCTCTCAGAGCGTGTCAGTCATATTCCACCACTCCCCTTAGAGTTAGTAATCAAGACGAACGGAAAAGAGAATGCTTCTGCCATCTTGTGCATATATTGTTTTATATATGTACCATACATAAAGATTAAATAGAAAAAATAGAAAAATATTATTCGATCTACGGGAAGAAAAGTTCTCGTAAGCACGTTTCATCCATTAGATACAGGATGTTTCTGTCTGTACTTTCACTGTATGTATACTGACATTTTCAACGTTAAAATCTCTAAGGATATGAACGAAGACTTTTCCGGAATTTATATGAATTCTCCGAAGCCCTAGTTATAAAAGTGTTACTGTAAAACTTACCTAATCGTCAGTAAAAACCGACTATTATAATAATACTGGTCTTAGGTCTTCTATACGAATGGAAATGATTATGCCTATTTTACCACTCTGCATATTAAAATTCGTTTTTCAAATAACGGTTTATTAACATTTTCGGACGACTCGGAGTGGCAGAACAAATTATGATTTTCTATTTTACTTTCATTTACATGTACGTCTCATGTCTGAATTGTTGTATTATGTTGGGTAAAATGCTTTAGTATATGTCGTATAGTAAAATACCATTCATTCATTCGATATTAAGTTTTATCTGTAGATACTGAGCTGTAGCTGTAACACGTAACTAAATTACCGAACCCGGACCACCGATATAAGATACTGAAGCTCGAATCACTAGTCTATCACTGCTTATACTTATTTACTTACCCATTAATTATTATTGATAATATTAATGCAATCACATTAACACCACCGTACAAACTTTTCGCGCTACGAATTCGTAATTAATTATTATAATTCATTACTTTGCTCCGTAAAAATATGTTGGAATTTTAACTCAGTACATTTCCGTCATGTTAATCATGGAATTAGGATATTTCATGCGAAACGGTTTAATATTTTCATAATTATTAGGTGGCATAAAATCACGCAATCGAGTCATGAGTAATCAGTGCATGCTATTTAAGCAAGCAGGGATATTCCCTGTTGAGTATTTACGACTGGCCGATAAACTGAATTAAATAAAATGGCGAAATTAAAAAATATTGGCGTTCGGACGTTACACTCAGAATACAGTCACATTCATTATTCGGTTGCCGTCAAGGATTGGAATGGAAATGGAATATATATTTTACTATGTGCGTGGTTGCCAAGTTGTGCACGGAAGACGGAGGTACTCGTATTTATGTAAATTTTTCACCTGCTTCTATTGCCACTAGCGCGCAAGAATTTAAATAACTAATATCGGACTTACCAGCGACCTGAAATTCATATAAAATGAATTGGATTTAATCGCCTGATCACGGCACGCCACGACAGGCGACAGTTAGCCCGACAGACACGAAACATTCCCTTTAAGCATTATCCCCTTTATCGCTCGACAACGAAGAACAAAGTGGTAGAACGAGTATAGTTCGACAGGGGAGGTACCACCGCCATAACTACTTCTATCGTGAAGCAGTTTCTGCGTTTCGGCGGAAGGGTGTGCCTCTTTCTTATGAGGCAACCATCTTAGTCCTCGGAACTAGCAACGCATCTGTGATTGACTTCAGATAGAATCCATGTTCTGTATGAAATAACTTACACATGTCCATAAGTGGTTGCCGGCTTTATTTCTTATTAGGTAAACATCTTAGTTCTCAGAAGTAGCAACGCATGTATGATTGACTTTAAATAGAACCCCTGTTCTGTATGAAGTTGCTTACAGATGTCCATAAGCGGCAAAGGCCTGTAACCATCACTGCACTGCACGCTCGTTTGCTACTTTGGTCTTATTAAAAAAACGAAGCATTTGATACATACTTTAGGGGTTGGTGTTGAGCTAACTTTATCAAATCTTACTAAAGCAGCGAAATATTGTGGCTTTGTGAGACGCTTGCAGCGCCGAGCGCACAACGCTTGAATGATACATAACCTTAGAGCTAGTCCACACGGCGCGTTGCGTTGCGTTGCGTCGTCGCAACGCAAAGGTTTTGACGCATAGCCGGCCGCACGGGTGCCGCGCCAACGTAGCGTTACTACGACGTAGTAACGACGCGACGCAATGAGTACTCCCCCACCCGCTTCATCTCGGGCGCTGCAGTTCAGTCGCGTACGCGCTGCGTTGACGCAGCGCATCGTGTGTTCACTATGATTATTAGTATGTAAAACGACGCAGCGACAGCGCTACGTCGACGCAACGCTGACGCAACGCGTCGTGTGGACCGGCACTTAGAGTTACCGTACGAGCGTGAGCGTTAAGAATTAACTAGTAACATCAGACATTAAAACAAAAAGCCGACTGCTTAAAACAAAATTTTTAGTCATAATGATATATACATACTTAATTTGACGCTTATATGATTTTTTGCCAAAATAGTCAAGTAAAAATATTATAATATATATATTTTTAGAATGGAATTTACTAGCTTCCATTAAATACCCATATTATGGTAGTATTGAAAAAATACGTCGTTCCCCCTCTTTTTCCTCTATTTCCAGGCGCCATTATTAAAAATTATATAGCCTATGTCAGTTTCCAAACTAAGACGACTCTAATGATATCAACAACATCATCACCATTCATCAAGCCGTTTGGACTGCAGCGAGTACCAAAAAAATGGACATACATACAAACATACATACATAAACGACACAGAAACAGTTACTCATAAATAAATATGAAACAAAGTAAGAACTTTATCGTTCATTCATCTGAAAGTAACTAAACGTAACAGTTGGTTCGATACAAACATTCTCAGCGAGAGTAGAGTAACAAATACATCTGAATAATAGAGAAAGTTGGTGAAACGTAGTTTATAGTAGCTCTAGAGGAGGTGCGGCCAAAGTTAGTCCATTAGAGATTTCCCAGTCGCACTCAACTGTGTAACCCACTGCGCACATAAAGCACAACCACTTACTAACAAAGACATTGAATGCACTAAGTTACATCTATCACTTATAAGATATCTACATAGATTTAATAACTAATCTTACTATTTGCATAATCTATATAATCAATCCTCATCTTCAAATATAAATGCGCCAATGTATTTGAGGCAGTATTGAAAAATCTCGAGATGAAGAGACCAAATCTCCCTAAACTCAGCTTTACATATCTTGTGGCTGCTATTATATTCAATATTGATATAACAAACAAACACGCACACTACTAGTAAATATAATAATCAAATATCACGAATAAAAGAAAGGTATTCAAGTTACATTACGCTTTTGATTTTTGTTGTGATGTAACTTAAACTGTTGAGATTCTAGTGTATATTTATGTTACATCCTCGCCATATAAAACTTAAATACCGTGTCCTACATTTCGATTAATGTAGTAGTATAATAAGTGTGGTATTCTTGGTGTCATTTACTAACTGGTAAGATGAGTATGGATTGACCGGACAGTACAATAGCCACACTTTTTCTAACGCGAAGAAGTTCTTGTATTTCGGTTGAAGCTTGTGGTTGCCGGCTCTTTTAAATGAAGTAAGCATAATCTTAGGTAGAAACAACGCAAGTTTGATTGAATTTCCCCTGAAAGACCCTGTTCTACATGTAGTTGCCCACAAATTCTATGGCCAGCAGTGACCACCTAATATAAGGTGGTCTGCATGCTCGATCCTACTTCAATGTAATAAAAAAAAATTAGGTTCCAAGTTATTATTTTACATACTTTGCTTCTATAATTAAAAACAAAATCCAAAAAAATGTAGAAGCACACTTGAATTTCAGTCAGTATTGTAAAAGTCACGTCTCATCTCTTGTTCGCCTGTCCCAGTCAAAGATTCGTTAATGTCAGGTACGCTTTGAACTGGTTTATTGTATTAAAATGTAAATGTAATGTAATTGAAATGTAAATGTATTTATATTACTTTGATCCTATATCGTTTGTTTCTATATGTAGTAATCCAATGATTTATGTCATTAGATAAAGATATTTTGATGCACTTCTTAAAAAGTTTCAAAGAGATTGCGCTATTAACAGAGGAAATAAGTGGTATCCAGTATTGGGCAACTATCCAGTATTCGGTGCCGCTCCCCTATTTTAGCGTGTTTATACTACTTATAATTTACTATATGGGAAAATATTACGCGATATTTTTAATTAATCTGCAGATGTGAAAAGGTTATTTTCAGTGACACATTTCTTTAAATATAAATGAGTGACCTAGTATCGCGTGTCGTTGATATATTTCGGCACACATGTTCTCATCCATTAGCTGGGGATGAGCGGATGAAATTGGTTATTATTTTTAATATATTGGATTAAAATGAGAGCTTAGCGGAACGGTTTATTTCATCAATGCCACTCGATATTAAATTTCGCATATAAAGTGTATTATTAATGCGTATTTTGTACATACAAGACTTAATTTTTAGATGTTAACAGATATCGGCACATAAAAATGTCTTGGAATATCTTAAACGTGTCCACCTGATTGTAGGCTGCCACTGCGGCTCCCACTAGGATTCCCATTGACTTGGTTATTTCCTATACATACAAAGATAACAATCCTATATACAATCTGGGTCTGGAGCCATATCAGAAATTTAAATCCACCAATTAAGACAAATAAACTTTGATGACCAGTAATTAACATTCTATAGATTATAGATAGAGTATAACTATGAAAATGTATTAAATTTATTCCTATGACAGTTTAATTATACGATTAATATTAACTTAAAAAATAATATATCATACGTTGTTCACAATCTAACAGCCTTTTTAAGTAAAAACATTATTTGCTTCGCAAATAAAAGTTTTAAAGTTCAGTTTTATTTATAAAATTTATATGTGCATACATTTTCCCTTTTGCGGTCTTCTCTATTAAGCTTATCACTGCAGAGTTTATGTAACTGAGTGCATGTATAATATATGTACAGTTGGTATTATAAACAGAGTATACTGTAAACATGTTGCATTTGGTATTCGCGGTGCAGCGAACCCACAATGCGCTTATAAATGACGTAAAGTAGTGCAGCGCCGTTTCTAAGATATGCGATAAGTTTCAACGAATCTTAAATATGTAACATCATTATTTTATAGCTGAAAATTTTATTTACTATTATAACGAATACTTCTAATACAATCCCAATTCGTATATCTGCCACTATGGGTACGGTAATGGTATTTTTCTTTGATTTATCGAAAGCCAGGTGATAGAACCAGTATTTGCGCAATCTTTCCTGCCGCGAACGTGCAAGATATGGAATGAGATTCCTCCTCCAGATATACCTGAAGTACCATAACATAAGCTCTTCAGCAAAAAAGTTATTCAAAGTCGGCAATGCATTGGCGACTCGTCTGTTGCATATGATTACAGGCGTCGGTGACAACTTTCCATCAGTAAAAAAAAATAATTGAACGCAAAAATTTGGTCTCACTAGCCAAGCAACGAATAATTTGCCCAACGAAAAAAAGAAACAGTTTGCATTTTTAAGTGAAATTACAGAATTATTGGAAAAATTGAAGTGCTCTTATCTTTTCAATGTAGAGGACAATATGTACAAAATAATTTGTTTTAATATAATTAAAACAAGCCCTTATCCTTCGTAGATTATATCCCTTCAAATCATAAATGTGAAAAAGGGAAAGTTATTGTCTACTAAACCTACAAAAGAATTGAAATCTAAATAGCTACCAAATTCATTAATTTATTTTGAAATTTTAACGTAGGAGAAAGCATAGTCTGTAAATAAATAAATAAAAAAAAACAATTATATTATATTTCTTGAATTGCTACAACAGCAATGTTTTCCACTTAATATTATGACTCTGTAAAATTTTAACAGATAATTTATTAACACAAATTACTTATTGAATTTAATATACAATTCAAGCTCAATGTTTCACTTGGGTAGTTTTTGCGTATATTTAGCCCGTATTTTATTTTATTTATCAAATCAACTTGTCTTACTTCATACACTAGTTTCTTTATTTATATGTAGGTATATTAAATTGAGTTTTTTAGTAAAAAATATCCAAGTAAAACTTTAAGCTTAAATTGTATTCTAAATTCAAATACTTTGTGTAAATAATTATTTGTTCTTTTACAAGTTACAAGCATCTAGCTTAAATAGATTTTGAGTTATTAAAGGTTCAAAAGTGGTTCCAAATGGTTCCGGTAAATAACACTTGCGTTGCTGTGTTGCCAAAGAACTTGGAAACACACTGCCACGTGTTTTAATAAGATCTCACTGGCTACACTTCATATACTCAGGCCGCATACTGCATATAATTTTGTAGAAAGTTAACCTTGAAAACTTTTAGGATACCTGTGAAGTAGATCGTGCATGAGGGGACTATGAGGGTCCTCATTTATAATAAGTACACATAAGAAAATGTCAAGGTTAAAAGGTAATCCTTTTAACTTTCTTAAATAACAAAGGTGGACGTTCCAAAGGTATATAAGGCTTGCAATTTGCAATAATGCTACTTGGTCCTGCAATCTGACAATTTAAAACGTGCGCATGATTTTTGTACTCTTTTAAGTTGTTTTAAAAATAAATCTTGTATTAGTTGTAGTAGTTGTAGAATGTAGATAGGGGAATATTTTAAAATATTTAAGCAAAAAACACGACTGAATATTTTCCCCGATTCCCTGACCGAAACATTTGATTTAACGCTTTGTATGAGCTTTCGTCAAATTAATAAAGCAAAAACATATTATAATATATCTTTAAAATGGGTTATTTATTAGCTTTTATTTGATACACATATTGTCGTTATAATAAAAAAATCGTCGCATTTTCCCCTATTTTCAGGCGCCATTTTTAGAAATGATATAGCCACTATGTCACTCTCCAAACTGAGACAATACCATACTAATATCATACGTGACAAGCCGTTTGGGCTGCTGCACATGCCAAAAAAAATGGGTATACATGCAAACAAACATACATATGCATACGCTGTAAAAACATCAGCCTCCTTCTGATGCAGTCAGGTAAAAATACGGACATTCCATTTTTACTTGGCAGTAATAGCTTAAAGGCAATATTTAAAATTGTGCGGTTCTGAATAAATCCATTCTGTAATTCTGTATGAATCCATAGAACCCCCGATATGGAGTACATTTACAGAATCCCGTAGATAAACCGCAAAGTATATTGCCTTTTGTTTTCTTAACAAAGATTAGGATAACGATAAAGTTCGAAACCTTTAGAAATTCTCTGGAAATTAATGAAATCGTGATATCTATTAGGACATTTAACACCATTCTATGAATATGTCTAACGTTCCGTCAAGGATATCTGGATTAGTACTGTGTTAATTGTTTATCAGTGCTAAGCCGTTATAAACACTTTGCTGTTATAAACTCTTTGCGATTTAAAATCTTACGATGAACGTCTTACCTTGATTCACATCAACCCAAGTAGTATTTCCAATATAATTAATTTTGAAGAGTCGATTGTATTCACCTATGCAATTTTATGTCCAGTGCTAGTTGAAGGACTCCCAAAATAGAACTTGTCCTGTTGACTGACTTTTATCCGTTCCTAGGGACCGTATTGATGACGATGATGGACTTAAACATTCCATAAAGACAATGCTGTCCATCTTTTGGTCGATTATTTTGTCATGTTCGTGTGCATCACGCCGAATGAATTTCCTAAGAGACATTCCCGGAGCGATATGACGCTAAGTTAATCAAGAAATTCCTCATTACCTTTGATCAAAGCCGGCGGTGTATTGGCGACCCATCTAGTGTTGCAGTTTCATCGAGTAGTCGTGTATGTGAAGTTAAAAAAGTTGCCTCTTACTTAATTCACGGAAAGACTCAAAGGAACTAAAATTAGTCCTTATAAATTTAGCCGTGATTCATCCATCAGCCTTTCGAGGTCCACTGCTCGACATAGGCCTCCATTAGCCGTGATTGCAACTTCCCAATCACCACGCGATACATATTATTATGGCCCGAATCCAAAACCCCTACTCTGCAGGACATAAAAGTATGATCACTCTACGCATGTCGTCAATACAGTTACAATTAGTGCAGAATCGTATATAATATAACCCATATCGTTTTATCACACATGTATATGTTATGTATGTTGGGTACATTACGCTCAGAAATAGGTTTTTGCTGTCGTCATGCGATATAAATATGATTAGGCATTTTACTCAACAAAATCTTGGTGATTGATGAGCCCTTAATCGCAGCGGGCTTATTTGTAGCGTATTAGAGCAAATTGTGTCAATTTGTTGGTTTTGATTTCATGTCAAATTTGTTCGCCCTCAATAATATTATGGGAATGAAATATGGCAATATCATTTAATATCCTTCTAAGGTTTTAGGTGATTAAATCATTATAAATAAATTTAATAATGATTATAACATAAAAAGGTATGTGATACATGCGAGATAATTATTTTTGTTACATAAGATCATTATATAAATTGTAATCAACTTAATTTTCTTTCTTGTTATCACTTGTATATACATTGTTCACCAATATTCCTTAAGTCGTACGTGCCACGGAAACACTCAAAGACTGCCTTAAAGAAAATAAAATTTATTATTTACCGATTGTGGTCGGGATCCATCACGAAACCGTAATTGTAAGAGTGTAATGAAAGAAGAAAAGAGTGAAATGAAGCACGAAGTCCAAGCTTCTCTTTGGAAGTTGTGGATACAGGCAGCCTTACGAAGCGACCTTCTCAGTCTTGAGGAGTGGAAATGCACCTGCAATTGACTCCAAATAGAGTACCTGCTCTACATGTACCTACTTGGTTACAATTGTTCATGGACGGCAATTGCCACTAATCATCATGTGGACAACATCCTCGTTTCCTACTTCAGTGTAATATGATAGAAAAGATCGCTATCCAATACGTTCCATAAACTGTTATAAAATAAGTTTCATGAATATTGTGATCCGCAAAGAAAATTATTCAATAAGGGATAATCCGAACGAAAACGATAGAAAATCTATTAATACATATGTATTAAGTTCTAAAGGTACGGTAATGTAGGAAGGGAGGAATGTTTGCAACTATAACAAAATGTCAGTGGGTGTTATCGGTGACCCTGACACAAATACTGAGGGCTGATCGTAGTGGACGATGTCTGATAACTATTACTAGTATCGAAATCAATACTTATTATAATAGAATGAAAACAAATTTATATGTAGTGCTAGATTTAGACAGATATAAAAAGCTCTGTAGTAAAATGACTTAATTTGACTTCGAAATAAAGGTTCATGAATGCAATGTAATTTTACGGTGTATTTTTGATAAGTTTTCTAGGAATCTGATTATGTTATAACATTAAAGTTACAAACGTGTATGCGGTTTAGTTGTTTGTAAGTGATCACTGCCCCAGGATATTTGTAACCAAATTCATATAGAACAAGAATGCTATCTGAAGTAAATTATAGACGTGTTGCCCATAAAGTGTAAGATGAAGTCCGAAAAGTATGAATTGCTTTCGTTAAAATAGGTGTAGCGTCTGTAACTTCCCAGTTAGTTCACAATTAAAAGTGCTGCCTATTGGAAATAGTGGCGACATTCTTGAACAGCATTAATACCAGGTGGTAGAACCAATGTAGTTCGACCGGGGAAGTACCACCGCCATACCTATTTCTGGCGTGAAGCAGTTCTTGCGTTTCGGTGGAAGGGTGTGTTGTCGGTTCACTTTTATATGAGGCGACCATCTCAGTCCTCGAGAGTAGCAACGCATCTGTGGTCGACTTCATATATAACCCCTGTTCTATATGAAGTTGCTTACAAATGGGCGGCAGTAACCACTTACCATCAGGTGGGCTGCTTGCTCGTTT
>DWNE01010920.1:0-10092 GCA_018249875.1 Cecropterus toxeus
ATATGCATTTGGTAAAAAAATGTTATTTTGATATTACAAACAGACACTTCAATTTTATTTATATGTATAGATTATTCTGCATAAAATTAGTTCTCGTTATTAAGTATCATTAACGAAACATTTACACAAGTTTTCAACTCGCAACGATCTCGGCCTTCTGTGCTGCGGACGTGGGCAGACTTACCGCTGCAGGTAATGTACTCGGCGAAAGCTCTGACCGCTGAGCTGATTTATAGATACGTTACTATTACCCGTTGTTATAATATAAATCTTGTTGAATATTTACACTCTTTGTATGTTTATACTTAAATTGATCTCTTTTTCGGCAGATACACGCGTCAATTCACACAAACTTTCTATAAATATAAGCAAAGCCTTTAAGTAAATTACGCAAATTTTGTTAGAATCAAGTAATGATTTCAAAACAATTTTCGGATATAATTAAAAAAAAATATAGATAACAATAAATTATTTAAAAAAAAAGGAACCTTACACATGTAAAAGATGGTAGAGCCAATGTAGTTTGGCTGGGGAACTACCGCCGCCACACCTATTTTTGGCGTTGAGCTTACATAAGAGACGGAAGGAGCAACGCATCTTATAACTTCAGATAGAACCCCTGTTCTACATGTAGTTGCTTACAGATATCCACGGGCGGTAGTAACCACTTATCATCAGGTGGACTAAATGCTCGTGTGACTAATGCTCGTGCTTCTTTAGTCTGTTAAAAAAAAAAAAAACATTTAAACAACTTTTATTTTCGTCAAAATCCCGGACGCATTTTGTACGAGACTTAATAATGCATTAATAGTAAAACTCTGAGCGCCTTATTATTAGCAGCTAATCACCCTGGTTTAATAAAACCTTGCCAAATCCAATCTCATTCGTCAAATAACTGAAGCATTCCATGTTAACGATACAAGGAACTGAAAAAAAATAAACAGTACGCATTTATCAAAAACTTCATTTATCTTATCATACAAAACATTTACAGCAAAATTCGGATCATTAATGGTATAAATGGCAGTCCAAACAGAACGGATACCGTTCTGTTTGGACTAACATTTATCCTGAATTCGTAACCCTTCTTCGATTTTGACGTTATTGGTATAAAACATTCTTAAGCTAAGATAAGAAATAAACATTTTTAAATTATTGTTAACCAGATTTCTACAAGCCTTAAACATGTAACCTCAACCTTTTACTACCGAAATAGTGAGACTTAATGAGCTAGATGTATATACGCCCAATAGCAGTGAAGTGCGTAGTGTAAGCTCTAACCGCCGTGCTATATGCAACTACGGTTTGTAAAGAACATTACTGTAAGGAAGTAAAATAAAAATTCATGGATGAAATGTAAATATTACACAAAAGGACTACCTTTTTCTATTGAAATAGTAAGACTTCATGCGGTAGGAAATTGTGAAGTTCTGACCGCTGGGCTATTTACAACGATGGCAACCATTAGCATTGCTGTTAATGTTAATAAAAAGTGAAATAAATTTCGAATTTTAACGACCCGCATGGCGGAGCGGTCACCGTGCCGGTCTGACGCGCAGTGGGCTCCGGGTTCTATCCCCGGCCAGTCGTACATCTGAATATCGATTTAGATGTCTTTTCGGGGTCTGGGTGTTTGTGTAATCACCTTTGTGTGTGTGTTCATGGTACCCATGACACAGATGAAGATCCTAGTTTGGGGCTATGAGTGTATCAAAGCATGAAAGCGTGTGAATGTGAATTTAGATATCACATAGAAAACTACTAAAGGTATTACTACCTTTTTACCCGGCCGCGCCAAAAAAATAGTAGTGCTTTTCATAAATAGCTTTTTACCCAACAGCGTCAAAAATACGATAGTGTTTTTCGAGCGTATGTTTGTTTGTATGTCGATTCCTTTGTCACGTTCTACAGCGTTGATGGATTGTGACATGTGACATACTGAATGTGGCATTAACTTCAACCTTGCGACCCTTTATTATACCTATTGCCATTATGAATATCGACCAAAAAAACACGTTTATTGTACGGGAGCTCTCTTATTATTAATATATGAAGTAGCAAACGAGCAAGTAGCCCACCTGCTGGTAAGTGGTTACTGCCGCCCATGCATTTATAAGCAACTTCATATAGAACATATGGGTTTTCTATATGAAGTCTATCACAGATGCGTCGCTATTCCCGAGGATAGAGATGGTCGCGTCATATAAAAGTGAGCCAGCAACCACACCCTTCCACCGAAACGCAAAAACTGCTTCACGCTAGGAATAGGTGTTGCAGTGGTACTTCCCCGGTCGAACTACATTGGTTCTACCACCTGGCAAACAAAATATTTATTTAATTTGTCATCATTTGCGAAACTTTCAATATAGCGATCATGGTTTATGAAATATACTGGTAACAGACAGACAGCGAATCTTAGTAACAGGGTCCCGTTTTTACCAATGACCAAACAAGAGTGTAACGACGAAGAAAAATTTATTATATTTAAAGCAATGACATCGAATGCCCGTTACGATCATTAGGCGCCTTTATCATTAACATCGCAATTTTCATTATTTATTGCTCGGTCGCCAGCGATTAGTACCGATACTGTCACTTCGGTTATTTAGAATTCCCTTCGTACACTTTTGGACAAAAAATAAGTACTTACACATAATTTTTCAAGAGTTGCAATTTGTTCTATAAGTAGTAACATAGTTAAAACATTAAACAAAAAACCCGTCTGCATAAAACGATTTTTTTATTCATAATGATTTATATTTAATTTAACAACTACATGAGTTTTTGTCAAAATGGTCAAGTAAAGGTATTTTATATTATGTTACTATTTTATATTTTTAGATAGTCCCATTTACTAGCTTTCATTTGATACCCATATTGTCGTACCTAATAATAAAAAAATCCTCACCCTCCCCCCCCACTTTTTCCTCTATTTCCAGGCGCTATTTTTAAAAATTATATATCCTATATCACTATGCAAACTAACACGATTCTAATGATATGTCATACGTCATAATCCGTCAAGCCGTTTAGGCTGTAGCGCGTGCCAAAAAATGGTCATGCATACAAACTAACATACATATGCTCGAAAAACCTTACCCTTCTTCTGACTCAGTCGAGTAAAAATCACTTTACTCGACCGCGTTAGAAGCATGGTTATGTTTCTCGAGCGTATGTATGTATGATTTACTGCTATATAGAACAGGCGTTTAATCTGATTTCAGACACAGATGCGTTGCTGCTTATGATGACTAGAATAGTCGCCTCATATATCAGGGAGCCGACAACCATACCCTTTCAGAGGAGCGCAAGAACTGCTTCACGCTGGAAATAGGAGTGGCGGTGGTACTTTCCCGGTCGAAATACACTGGTTCTACCAGCTGACATAATTGCCAATGTTTGTATGTATGTATATTTCTTTGGAACGTGCTACAGCCCAAACGGCTTAACAGTTTATAACATATGACATGCCATTAGAAACATACATATACATATAAAAAGAAACATAAATCCGCTCAAAAATCATTACGCTCTTGAAATGTCGGGTAATATAATATTAAAATCATACATGACCCAATATTTGGCAGCAAGTGTACGGCGTTACGTTGTTACCATTACACGTAATTTAGGTAATAGAGATCGTTATCCGCGTTATTTCTGTTTATGCTGAAGGGTGTCGTTATACGGTCACTTTGCTTAAGAAATAAAAACAGCTTAATGACTTTCAATTTCCTAATTGCTTTTAATGATACACTTCGTAACATGGCGGTTAGGGGTTTTCCAGCATTTATACAGTATTAGGGTTGATTTACATCTACATACTAGGCGTGCCCCGCGGTTTTATCTGTTACCACATAAGAAAAGAGACAAATAAAAATATCGTGGTGTTAAATAACCTATAGCCTTATAGCCTAGAGCCTACAGCCTTGCTCAATAAATTGACGACTAAATATAAAAATAAAATTTCAATTCGAACCAGTAGTTCCTGAGATTAGCAAACTTAATCAAAGTAAGAAACTTTTCAGCTTTATAATATTAGTATAGACACAGTGGCGTAGCGTGGACTTAGGCCCCCGAGGGCGGAAACACAAAAAAACAACAATATCTAACTTGACGATCAAAAATATCGTTAGATATTGTTGTTTGTTGTTGTTGTATTGTTTGTTGTTTGAAAAAAAAAGTTTGTAGAAAAAATATATATGAACTTGCCTGCCACGACACGTGTCTGGAACGTTCAATGTCTGCAGATGTACATATACAGACATTGTTTTTTTTTTGTACAGGTACCCTTTATCTGGATAATTTACAATCTCCGTACAATTGGGTACAAAAATCCTGTTGAAGTCAAATATACAAATTCTATGTCTAATCTAGTCAAATATACAATACTTCTATGTCTAACCTATACATATAGTGACAGACCGAAGCTTAGACTTCGGCTTAAGCCAAAAATCGACCTTCGGTCTGACACTAGTTCGGTGTAACTTCACAGGCTAAAATCTCTAATCGTGAACAAACGTGATTTTTTGGCGTTTTTAGGGTTCCGTAGCCAAATGACAAAAACCGGAACCCTATAGATAGTCTTGCCTGTCTGTTCATCTGTCCGTATGTCACAGCCACTTTATTCGGAAACTATTAAGACTGAGATAAAACCTGGTAGGTTAGTGCATTGAAGAGTTGAAACTTGATAGGTGAGTGTATTATGTAAACCGCTATCCGAATTACGTACAAATATAAGAAATATATAAAATTTAGGGGCAGGGGCTATCTATATATGGAACTTGGCCAGTTTTTTTATAGATAATGGTGCGAAACCCTAATTGCGCGTCCGACTCACACTTGGCCGATTTTTTACTTGCAACTTGTTACTGCGAACAAAGTATTTATCATTTAACCTTTCCGGAAGCTTTGTGCTACATAAAAGCTGGTTATAACTAAGATTTGAAATCCCTGAGTCATAAACCGCACATAAAACAGCGATTGCATTCGTAAAGTCAGCTTTACTTCACCACCTCCGTAGCTACATTTACTCAGATTTTGTAGCTGCGTAAAGTACTTGAACCCTGTGATATTATACTTTTAACATACATAACGAGCTAATATACGGAAAAGTAAGTTTATTTTAGTACTTTTTATTTACTCTGTCAGAATGAGGGACAGGCTGCTTGACCGTATTGTATGTCCATTTATTTGTGACGTGCTACTGCCAAAATGGCTTGATGGATTGTGACGTATGACATATCATTAGAGTCATCTCAGTTTGCATAGTAACATAGGCTATATAATTTTTAAAATGGCCCATGGAAATGGAGCAAAAAGAGGGGGGAGGGACGATTTTTTTACTATTACAACAATACGGGTATAAAATGAAAGCTAGTAAATAGACCTATTTAAAAATATATGTATTGTAATACTTTTACTGGACTATTTTGACAAAAACTCATATGAGCCTTAAATTAAATATATGTCATTATGAACAAAAAAATATTTCAAGCAATCGGGTTTTTTGTTTTAATGTTTTAACGATGTTATTAGTTTCTGGACCCTCGATTGTAATATTTAATTAATTCTTTTTCAGTCTTCACGTTACATTAATTAACATCATGTGTAAATTATCTATTGACATCAATAAAGTCACTTAATCGGCTATCTAGTCCCGTCCTATCAGAATTAATTGATGGTTAATCAATGAACAACCGCATCCGTCATAGTTGTCCAAAATACCGCAAAGCAACAAGTGTTTACAATACGAGACCAACAATTTCGCCTGAGATAGTTCGGGAAGATTGTCTAAGTTGTCAAATTGGTTAGCCATTAGACTTTGCCGTTTTGACTTAGAAATACTTTGCAAGAGTTTATAGTATCATACAAAGATGATATTACTTGTATATTACCAACGTTTAAATGTAAATCGGCAAAATCGTCTTACCAAGGCTACAGCTTACATCATAGTATTTAACTTGTTTAAAAAGTTTCCATGTAATTATTTTCCGAGGAAACTGGAACGCTGCTTTACTTAAAACGGATAAATATAAATATTTTTCATGTCACATTTTTATAGTTTGCAAAAAGAGTTCATTCTTTGAGGTTTTTTGTCTTCACAATATTGTAGTAATGTGTTTGATATATAAAAACATGTAAGACTAAATTAAGGTTTTTATTACAACAAACTAACAAAAAATGAGCAGGCCATGAATAATACACTCTTTAGTGATAGAAGTTTCAAAATAATACAAGAAATTCTAAATAACCTCTCGCCTTTGGGATGTCGGTTAATAAAATATTTAAAACCTCCTACTCTAACAAAAGAAGGTCTGAGATCAGAGTTTTATCTCAGGTACATTTATCAGACCAGAACACAGCAATACATAACACTGTTGTTATTCGGCTAATACGTGTGGCGTTGGTGCTGCTAGAATCGAACCACATAGAGGTCTACCACCATTAACTTTAGAATGGCTCAATTGCCAGATTTATACGTTGCCTAGAAACTAATGAGAGAACATTTTTACAGAGTGCTAAAAAGATAAAAAAAATATGATTCAGAACTTTAATGAAATGATACATTTTAGCGAGATATCGAAAAAATCTCCAGTTTCTGTATTAAACTCCCATCTGAATTTTAAACAGCAAATAAATCAACGGTACCGTCTGCGGGCTGCAATTAAAATCGAGCTAAGCCAACATTTCCTAGTTTCTCGAGAGCTGAGCAAAGAAATTTTTTCAATGAATAAATTGTTCACCGCAGCCAATTCATAGCTTCTTGAAAGTTTAACTACGGACCTAGTTTTTCTTCTTGATTAACTATTACTGGCTACGCTGGCAGGTATGCGCAGAAGTGCCATCTGTTAGACATTTACAATATTAAGTTTCAGCTAAAGAATTCTGCATGTTTATTTTTTAGGAAATCAATTACACTGACTTCGAAAATAAGGGGGAGACTAAGGACTTCAATTGACTTTTGTATTTATCTTTTATTAGAATCTTTTGTGGATCACATAGAGGCGATCATTTAAGTCTTCAGGAGTGTCAACACTATGCTCGGCAATTATGAAATATGTTTCAGTGTGTAAGATTTCCTTTGCTGTAAAAGAATGAAAAATGTGATAAAAGATGATTTCTGGTCAAGTTAAGTGACATGGATGCTGTAAACCCCATCTCTCTCCTTGGTCCTCCCTCAAGGAACAGTATCGCATATGATCTTAGAGGACCGCTACATTTCCTTTTGTTTGTAGTCAAGGAAGACATTGAAATTATAGTCAGAAAAAGCAGTAATCCCACCTCTAATACTAATACGGGAAGTTTCAGAAATTAGTCTATATATTTTTTTATAATACACTACAAACATACAAAATATTGGCAAATTCCCTTCCCTTGGTTTACCTAACACCGTATATTCTTGCCGAAGTATCGAGAAAAATATTACACAAATTTTCTTATTACTTATTTTTCTGTGTAGATATGTGAATGGATCTATGTTTTCAATCAGAAAATGTCACGTTTATTTATAACTTTCCGCGTCTCCACCCATATGGGTGATGTGTATTACGTCTTACATGTTTATCTAGGTCATAAATTGTGTGCCAAATTTCATCCAAATCCGATCAGTACCCAGTTTTGCCTGAAAGAGTATAAATATAGGTACAACAATTCTCAAACTTACGCCTTTTAAATATTGAAAATTGGTGAAACGAAAATACGTTACAATAAAGAAACAATCTCTTAAATATACAGGACTAAGTCGACAAGAGAATAGGAAAGAATACATTACATTATATAATGTAATATTTTACATTAAAATAAAAACGATTTTTAAGCTTGTTAAATACTTTTACTTTAAATTTCTCATATCACAAACTTTCGTAGGCTACCTTTCGGAAATATTACTTCTGCCGGGTGTTATTTTACGAATTAAGTAGCAAACGAGCATGCACTCCACCTGATGGTAAGTGGTTACTGCCGCCTATGGACGTCATATAGAACAGGGTTTTTGTCTGAAGTCGATCACATATGCGTTGCTACTTGCGAGGACTAAGATGGTCGCCTCATACATAATTGAGCCGGCAACCGCACCCTTCCAACGAAGAAGTGCTTCACGCTAGAAATACGTGTGGCGCTGGTACTTCCCCGATCGAACTACATTAGTTCTACCACCTGAACAAATTTCCGTCAATTTGTTACATCGGATTAATCTAAAAAGTTTTAGTATAGAATGAACTACCACCGCCATTAATTAAGTGGGCTCTACGAAGGATTATTAAGTTATTTTTTACAAGCTTAAATACATACTTAACGAAATAAATCACTTGTTTTACTTCCAATTTAGGAGCAGTAAAAACTCGAACCGACGAAAAATATATTCGTTTATCGCGAAAATGTAGCGAAAATAGCTTGAAATATTTCTTCACCTCACAGATTTCCGGATAACCGGAAATTTGTACGTAGAAAAGGGTAGGAGATAGAAAAAATAGGCCAAGGGATCTAACTGATGGCCTTCTCGCTTAGCACAATTTGGGTTCTTTTAAATAATTGCGAAAAGGAAAAATAGTATTTTGTGAGACAAAATTAGGCTTCACACGTTGAATGGGATTTGCGTTAATTGGAAACATATACTAGAATTTCTTCCAAGAAAATATACTTTAATGGTAGTCTACTTGTAACCGTAATAACATTTTGGGTCCGACGAAAAAATTGAAAGGTCTTGATGTAATAAAAGAAATAGGTAAGAAACACAAATTTAAAATGGGAAAACTAAACGCGCTTAAATTGTTTTATGACTAGTACACGCATACAGTTCACCCGATGGTAAGTGTTCACTGATTACCTGAGTTTGGCCAGATCCGTTGCTACCTGAGTAATCCTCAGGTGGAACGATCGGACAAGCATGTTTCCCTTACCACACTTTTTAAATGAGAATACGGCAGCATTTAATACCGCTCATATTAGGCCCAAGTTGAAATGTAAAATAAGTACATATACATATATTTTTAGAATTACAAAACTTTATTTGTACAACGTTTCTTTTTTTTCGATTTCTTGTCCTAAAAATACGTACTTATTATTTCAGAGGCTACAGTATATCTTTATATACTTTCAATTGGAATAAAAAAATATCATTTTGAAAATTAATTTATTCGTCCGTTAACGTTTATGTTACTTGTTAATTGTAGACGACTCGCTTTTGTAATAGATTAGCTATGAGGACAAATCTGTCACTAGAAAAAAATAAGGATCTTCAAAAAAAAAGCGTAAATCATTTACAATTGTACATACAAGGTTTTCAACTTAGTCTTTAGGACAACATAGCATCCGATTCTGTTTTCTTAAAAAAAAAAAAAAATATTTAATATCAGGAAAAGTTATTAATTATGAAAAAATGTAATATAATCTGAAAAAACAATAAACAGACATACATCGTTATGGTCACAATACTATAATCGTGCTAAACTTCAGCGTAATCCGACCAGTTTTCGCGTAACAGAGAAACAAACACACATAAATACTGACAATTACGCCTTTTAATAAAATTAATACGATTGTAGAAGTATACAAGTATGTTGAATGTAATAAAACTGTGCCATCAAATTCATTACGAGGAACAAAATACTTGCATAAACACAGGACATCGCCGGAGGCTTCCACCCGACAAACGTACTAAGATAAAAGTGTCACATTATCGCACAAGATGGCGCACATTATGTGAACGGACCAGCCTAAGAGAATAAGGGTGTGTTCATAATAAACGAACAAAATATATTATATGAACAAAAAATTGAAAGTTTTCCTTCTTTTGCGAATAACGAAAAAATAAATAGAGAACTAGTAACAACGTTATAACATTAAAACAAAAAACCCGACTACTTAAAAGGAAATTTTTGTTCATAATTATACATATTTAGTTTAACGCTTATATGATTTTTTGTCAATATATTCAAGTAAAAGTGTCGTAATATATAGATTGGTCTATTTACTAGATTTTATTTGATACCCATATTGTCGTAATACGATACCATAGTATGCAAACTGAGACGATTCTAATGATATGTCACACGTCACAATCCGTCAAGCCGTTTGGGCTGTAGCGCGTGCCAA
>DWNE01010921.1:0-10091 GCA_018249875.1 Cecropterus toxeus
CGCGCGCGCGCCCACACACACACACACACACACACACACACACACACACACACACACACACATATATACACACATACATCCTGAAACTTTTTTTTGTAATCGTTAAATTAAAAAAAATAGTAATTATTTTAAAATTGGTAACACTTTATTGATTACACAATTACATATGTGTTTAAATAATATAGAAACGGTGTATAATTCAAGACGCCATTACAAGTGACTAAAAAAGTCGCTAAGACCGCAACACGTTTTGGTACTGAGTCATGTCTATTTGCTCAATGTCGGCGTTATGATACGGTTACATAATGAAATGAACTTGTGAAGTACGTTGACCGTGTAACTGTTATCTGTAAGTCATCTCACTGTAGAGAAAAAAAACCATCACCTGTAGGGAAAATTAATATCAATGGTAGCAAATTCGCGATACGTGGTTTATATGATCAAGGTTACAACACTTTTCATGTCCCACTTTGGATTTTTTTTCACTATGGGAAGAGTAATGGTCTGGACCGTTCTAATGAATGGCGCGACGTGGATTCCTGTCGTCCTAAGCCGAAGTTGAATTCGATGCTTCCCATTCAGGCATTAAGTCGGCAACAAGGTGAAATGAAAATAAGTTTTTCACCTGTCTGCAATTTAATGTCCAAAAAAAGATCGTTAAGTTTGAACAACTCGCATGTAGTAGTAGTAGGCGCTCGTTGAGTTTCAGAGTTTTACTGAAAATATCGGTACTATAATATAAAAAGGCGTTTTTGTCGTCCCCTTAAAAGTACGGCCCCGGGTCGTAGCCCTCTGAAATGCTATGCCACTGATTAACATAGTCAACAGAATTTCGGATATTTTAAACCGTTCATGTGGCCTTCTATAGGGTTTAATGACTGCTATACAATAGTGACAGTCGCGGCCAAAGGTTTTACTTCCTCTCCGAGCTGCGCGAATGAGTTCATTAGTTTCATTTGCGTTCACTGAACATTCTTTTGGCTCTGGAAGCGTCAACGTTTAGCGAATTTTGACAAATTTCGCTACAATTTGCAGTGAAATTTCGTGGCTTTTGAAAACACAATTTTTAAGAGCAGTTAAGACTCGATGCCTGCAGCTCTGAAACCAATTACGCTTGAAATGGAAATGGTTTGTGGTTCCCGGGTACCGGTCATTCATTCAACATTCGATCGTTTTTAAAATTATTTTAATTCGTACATCGGTCATGATCTACACTCCCTAATCGCTGAGGGTTTTACTGTAACATATTACTTACTAATTATTTCTCATCAGGTACAATCCATTTCACGTCAACATCGAATGGGCGTATCATGTCGTTCGACAGGAAGACCGGTGACCTAGTGTGGTCTCACAATTTCGAAACACCAGTAGTAGCAGCATACTTGTTAGATAGAGATGGGCTTATATCTGTCCCCTTCAACTCAATCGGAGATGACACCTTAGACCATATCATGGAAGATGCGTCGACACTCAGAAATGGACAGGGGATCAAAAATTCGAATATTGAATTATAGTAAGTATTAAATTAAATATAAAGAGAATTATAATTAGTCTTGTTCAGCCACTCAGTTTCACCCGCGTTTATTAGAGAACAATCTTTTAAAAACAAATAAACATAGCGTGATGATATATAGCCTAAAGCCTTCCTCGATAAATTTACTATTGAACACAAAAATATTTTTTCAATTCGAACCAGTAGTTCCTGAGATTAGCGCGTTCAAGCAAACAAACTACTGCTTTATAATATTATAAAGTACAGAAGTACAGATTGTTTTAATTTATAAGGTACATTTAGGTACTTTAACAGTAGGCATCGATAGTTAAGTTTAATGTGTGTAATCATATTACGATAAGTTATATGAATACTATATATAACCTTTGACAAACTGCAACCAATAAACCATGACCTCTTTGCTGCGTATTGGACCTATATAATTTATCTTACTTTTTATTATATACAAGCTTTTAACACCTATTTAATTCCCTCAGGGTTGAATTTCTAAAAATCCTTTCTTATCGTTCACTTAAACCGTAAAGGGAACCCTTGTACCATATTTTAGGGTTCTAACTACAGTAGTTTCGGCTGTGCATTGATATATAAGTCAGTGAGTCGGAATTGTCTTTCATATATACAGATATAGATTATAAAGGCGAAAGTTTATAAGGATGTATGTATTTTTGTTACTCTTTCACACAAAAACTACTTACGGATTTCGCTGAAATTTGGCACAAGATAGTGTTTAACCTGAATTAATACATGAGATCACACAAGTCATTACCGCGGTAAACACAAGTCACTAACGGGGGAAACTATAGATACGGGCGGAGCCGCGTGAATAAGTTAGTTCATACTAGAATTTGTATCCACAATATATTAATCCATAAATTAATTTTACAGTCCCACATTGTACATCGGAGAGCATAATCACGGCCTATACGCCTTATCGTCGCTAGTAGATAAGAATACAGTCACTATATCCACGGGACATAGTCATTCATTGCTCTTAGAGGGCCCGACGACAGAGAAAAAGGAGAAACCGAATACAGAAAAACCGAGTTACGAGCCGTTCAAGAACATTCACTACAAACTCAGTGATATCAATCTTCACGTATCGCCGCCGTACCTTCTGTTAGGACACTACAAGGTGCCCGAACTCACGACCTCATGGATGCCACAGTTACCAAAAGCGAGTTTCCTAAACGTTCCATCTACACATAATAATGGGATTAAACTCATAAACAGCCAAGAGCACTCGCAGACCGAAAATGACATGGATAACGAGACGAATTTGAAGTCGATGTTGATATCTGTGCCGGTGCAAACGGAGTTACCGTACGGGGAATTCCACTTCAGGCCAGACCTTTGGTACAAGCAAGCGTACGTGTGGCTACATCAACAGGAGAATAAAGCGCTGAAAGTGCTGCTTATCGTTCTGATGGGACTCGTGGTTACCCTGTTCTGGTATTTACGGTATCAGGTATGTATGTTTTTAATTTAAACTACTTATAACATGTACACAGTGTAGGTACTTACTACCTGTCTGCGCTATGTTTGCTTGTCAAAGGAATGCGCTTCCCCCCTCACATTCAACTACGGCACCTCTCAGTCGCCCTATAATGTGCTAAAAGTATCGAAGACAACGTAGTCGCCAGAAACGCGTAAAATTATTACTTACTTAATACTTAATATGGCTCTATTTTCGCGATATTTGTTTGTTTTATTTTCCGTACTAGAACTATTGGTAAAGACTTTACGAAGTGATTGTCGTTATATGGAGTAAATGATTATGACGTTTTTTTAATATGAAAAAAAATATCTGTTCATTTATACCACCGTAATATGTGAAAATAAGGGATTTAATTTCATTGTTTTCATATAAAAAAATGTATATAATCGGTAACAACAAATAAATATATATTTTAAAAACTTGTTTTTTTTTGTTTTGCCGACGCTACTACACGAATGACGTCACATCGACAGCGGCAAACTTAGCGCCAACGGGTAGTATTTATTATTTTCAGAAATATTTCTGGTTCTTTAGATTTTCATAAACGTAGTGTTAGCTTTCCGTTCCGGCAGTGTACCGTGACTTAATTGCCTGATGTCTTTTTAGGTTTAATTGCGCGCATGGCGCAGCGGTCACCATACCGGTCTGACACGCAGTAGGTTCCGGGTTCGATCCCCGGCCGGACAGACATCTGAATAATGAATTTAGATTTCTGTACTGGGTCTGGGTGTTTGTGTATTCGTGTTTGTGTGTGTCCATGGCACCCACGACACTGATAAATATCCTAGAGTGGGGCTCTGAGTGTATAAAGCGTTATAATTTATTTATTGTTGACTGCACGTAATGTATGTACGCATGGTATGTACATTGTACGTACCATGCGTACGTATACGTAGAATTGTAGCAGCTGTAGTTGTAAATAATATCATCCGTAAAATTCCACGCAAAACATACAAAAACATTTTACAATGGTGAATTGGTCAATTGTATCCTGTGCGGCGTGCATTGCAGGGATAATTGGTCGTGAAAATTTTGTCGGAGGATTATAGTTCACGAAAAACATACGATACGAGTTACACAGTTTGACGGAGGAGGTACCACGGCTATACCTATTTCTAGCGTGAAGCAGTTTTTGCGTGGAAGGACGTGGTTACCGGTTCACTTTTGTATGAGGCGACCATTTCAATCCTCAGGAGCAGCAACGCATCTGTGATCGACTACAGATAGAACCCTGTTCTATATGAAGTTGCTTGCAGATGTCCACTTACCATCAGGTGGCAGTTACCACTTACCATCAGGTGGATGCATGCTGTGGATGCTCGTTTGCTACTTCATGTTTATAAAAAAAAACATATAAAAATCGACTTGGTGTCTGATGTTTAGATGGTAAACGGTCTTTTTTTATTAGATGCTATTTAAAATTATGTATGGACAAGTTTTACCGATTACGTATTGTTCACGGTTTGAGCACATTTATTACGGGAACTATATTAAATTAAATATACTGTAAAAAAGATTAAGCAACGAATGTATTCATAACGAATTGTATTCATAGATGTGAATTTTTAACGAAATAACTGACAAGCCAGGTGTTTTCGTTTTGACGAAAGTTATTTTATACACATAACATACACACGTAACGTGTCAAAATGAGAAAAACAATTATAATTGTCGAGTTGGTTCATATAGGGTGGGATTGATAGGTTATTCATTTTTGATTCAAACATACATTAAAATTGATAGATAGTCTACAGTTGTACTTATTTAAATTAGTTGGAATTCGTGTTGATAAAAAATGCAATAGCTTTTACTACGGTCTCGTCTCTGCGTCTGTAATCATAATTGTAATGTTTGACACAACTTTCTTTACTTGCGATAGTTCAGTCAAAATAATTTATATGTCCAAATATATTGCTTCTATAAACAAAAGATCAAAATACGACCCGCGTGGCGGAGCGGTCACCATACTGCACATGCAGTGGGTCCCGGGTTCGATCCCCGGCCAGACAGAAATCTGAATGATGAGTTTAGATTTCTGTTCTGGGTCTGGGTGTTTGTATTCGTCTTTGTATGTCCATGGCACCCACGACATAGGAGGAAATCCGACTGTAGGGCTACGCGTGTAGAAAGCGCGTTAAAAGGCATGTTCATACACATAAGAGGATGAATGTTTCAATCACATGTTAATTACAATATTATTGATATCTATATATCATTACACAATAATATGTTACTGATTGATATAAGAGCTATGATAGATTTAATCTTATCATCCGGTATTGAATTTGATGACGTATTCAATTTGTTCTAGCAACAATGACACTCGCATATAATTAAATTATATTTTGGTTCAGGAAGCCAAGTAAATATAATCACAAAAATAACAAACATTTTTATAGATAGACGTTATCTACGCATATTGAGAGGTCTGTTTTTACTTGTTTATGCATTCGAAAAAAATATCACTTATGTATAACATGATAATAAAGTATAATTAACAGTTTTAGGCTGTAGACCTTTTAAACTTTTGACTTAGCTTTTGACGTAGTTTTAGAGGTGGTAGAATCAATGTAGTTCGACTAGGTAGGTACCACCGCCACACCTATTCCTAGCGTGAAGCAGTTCTTGCAATTCGGTGAAAGGGTGTGGTTGCCGGTCCACTTATATATGAGGCGGCCTGTCAGCCCTCGGGAGTAGCAACGCATCTGTGATCGACTTCAGGTAGAACCCTTGTTCTATATGAAGTTGCTTACAGATGTCCATGGGCGGCAGTTATCACTTACCTTCAGGCTGTATCAGTACTGTATGCACGTATAAAAAAACTTAGTGCATCATTTTTTTGGGTCAAGACTAAATTCGATATAAAATCGTATCAAAGTTTTGGTCCTTAAGAATCTCTCGAATTTGAGGTCCGACGAAAATTCCCTCTTTTCTTTGGGTTATTGGGCATCTTTGACTACTTAAATTCACGTTACCACATATGTAGCAAAAATTGTCTGCACTATTTACAAAGTTACGTGACATAATTAAAATTGTATTTTTTTGCACCAGATATTTTTGTCGAAAATGTATGGTAATATGGCTATATCAATTGTTTTTATCTTAATAATCAATATATGGTTCCTGCGGATTAGTTGTACATAAACGTAATCGCCATGTTACGGATATTTCATTTAATGCCTGATGAATTTTTAGCTTATCTTGTTTCCCGAGCAGCGCTTGAAGTTATTCATGCAATGTAATTGTTTTACAATGCTATTTGCAGTACTATTTTGTTATCCTATTGTATTGATTTAAATTATTCTAAATTTTATATCATGTAAAAGAGAATACCTGTACCTAAGTGCAGTCAGAAACCTTTTTAGGTTTCCATACCTCGAAAGTAAAAAAACTGAACCCTTATAGAATCACTTTGTTTTCCGTCCGTCCGTCTGTCAAACCCTTTTTCTTAGGAACGCGTGGAGGTATCAAGCTGAAATTTATATTAAATACTTAGGTCTACGTCTTGTGATGCAAAAATAGATATTTATATTACTTATACTCGATAGGGTGCGACCTTGGCTTTGTTGAAGACCAGAGGTATCTAAGTGCGATTGCGTAAATGCCAACCTGCAAATTGAACTTCTGCCTTTCTGCTTTTGGTCATAGTGATTGACGTCGAGAGAGTCTTTTTAAAATTCATCCTGATAAGGATTAATGATTATTGATAAATACATTAAATGAAATCCAATTTCCAGGCCAGAGAGTTCCAGCAGCTCTCCCAAGGTGGTTCCAGGACTTCTAACGCGTCGACGTCGTCCAACGGCGAGGTGACCGGCCAGCTGATGGAGATCGGAGACGGGGAGGTCAAGATCGGGAGGATCAGCTTCCACACCGACCAAGTGCTGGGGAAGGGATGCGAAGGCACTTTCGTTTATAGGTAAATGCGTGTGACCATTCCACACACAGGTTATGCATGGCATTTAACTTGGTAATGTGTCAAAAAATTTACTCGTATGCAAGATTCTATCGAAATAATATATCATGTGTACATGGAAGTAATAAATTATATGGAATTAATGTCATTTCATCGTTTCGTGACACGCAAATGAATAGACGAGAAATTAGTGGTTTAAACTGCACAATGATTAAACGCATTTTGTTAGTACAAAAATAAGTTCTAGGGAGATTTTATAATAGCATTGAATATTTTCAGAGGCATGTTCGATAAACGCGCCGTGGCTGTGAAACGGTTACTACCCGAATGCTTTACGTTCGCGGATCGCGAGGTGGCGCTGTTGCGCGAGTCGGATGCGCACGCGCACGTCGTGCGGTATTACTGTACGGAGCGAGACAAGCAATTTAGGTAAGTGCAAAGTGCTTTCTGTTTTTGAAGTGCATCTTTTTCTGATGACTAGCATTTTTTTGTGTCTGACGCATGTCGAATTACACTCGGCTGCAGGGTAGGGGTAAAGTGAACTGCGCTCGCAGCCAAGGACAAAAATTAGACTCAAACAAAACAAATAAATTCAAACAAACATTTTTAACAAAATGAAAGATTTACCTACATAAAAAATACATAGGGTTTTTAGGGTACTTTATAAAAAGATCTTTTTACTAATAATAAACACAATCAAAATAACATATAGCTACAACTTTACTAAAGCACTGTATGGTGACAATAAAAAAATGCAAAGCATCAGTATTGACTAGGCTCTTTTTCGAATGTAAGTACATCATATCAAGAATGTAGTGTACAACTCTTACTAGACATTTTCTGGTAATCAATAATCAATGGCTACATCTTTCAGGTACATAGCGCTAGAGTTATGCTCGGCCACGTTACAAGACTATGTAGAAAAGAAACTGAATTTTGAATGCAGTATCGATTCAGTGGAAGTGCTAAGGCAGGCGACTATGGGCCTATCGCATTTGCATTCTATGGATATTGGTATGTATTGTTTCTTCATAACATTGAATAGGCAAGGTCGGTCATTATAATTCAGTACACTGGTAAATGATTACTGTCGTCTAAGAACATCTGAGAGTAATTGTATATAAAATGGGGTTCTACCTGAAACTAATTTTTGTGCATAGACAGTCCTGAGGACCAAGACGGTCTCGTACGTAAGCTCGCCGGTATTTAAAAAATAAACGCTGTCTACACTCATAGCTCCACATTAGGATTTTCTCCTGTATAGTGGGTACCATGGATACACAAAGACGAATACATAAACATCCAAACCCAGGACAGAATCTAAACTCATCATTCAGATGTCTGTCTGGCCGGGCCTGGAACCCGGAACCCACTGCGTGTCAGACCGGTATGGTGACCGCTCGGTGACGCGGGTCAATTTTACAATTGTCTACTGAAATGCAAAACGATTATAAACAGAAATACGCATGAATTTCGCCGTGACCACTATCCATGTAACTGGGTCGAAATATCGCCAAAAAGAAATCCAAAAAACCGCATAACATGAGTACCATACATAACATGAGTAACATAATATTAAAATGTATCATTTCCGCTATAACATCAGCCTAAAATCATATGATACGCGTACAAATAGAAATATCGTAGATTTTTTTGTATAAATTGGAACCATTTTCGTCCTCTTCTTTTTACTCTCGACGGAATGGCGACGGTATATGGCATTTGGGGTTGTTGAGAGAGTTGAGAGGATGTTTGTGTAAACCAATGTTTGCCATTTTTTTCCAAAACTACAAGTCTGATATAGATAATGTATACCGCTACAAATGCATATCGTAGCTTGCCGAACCAAATTGGCGTAGTTTTTTTTTTTTAAACTCGCCTTCTACACTAATAGCCCCACACTAGGATTTTTTCCTGTGTCGTGGGTGCCATGGACACACAAACACGAATACACAAACACCCAGACCCAGAACAGAAATCTAAACTCATCATTCATATTTCTGTCTGGCCGGGAATCGAACCCGGGACCCATTGCGCATCAGACCGGTATGGTGACCGCTCGACCACGCGAGTCGTCAAAATAGATGTGGTGATCAATATATATGTGGTGATCGTTTCTGGTTTTTATATATGTGACGATTCTTTCATATACTTCTCTATCATGTTAAGGAATATAACAAAAAAACGTAGTTAGCAACAACAGATTAGATAATATAACATTGTAAATCATATGCGTAATATATATAGTATATTCGTATATTCTAGACTGTTTAGTACAATTTATCTGACCCATTTTATTTATTATGATTGATAAGTATCGTAATTTTTGATGGATTAATTAGTACTCATACGATAAAACGGTGGCCTTCGTGATATCCGATTTAGTGATGGAAAACGGGGCGGATAACTTATCAATTGTAAAATTATCTTTAGCGTGATAACTACTCCATGATTGTGTTTGGTTACCCACGTGTAGGGACACGCAGTCGTACACATGCTTGCACACATGCATTTAAATTATCGAATTGACTTATCAGTACCAGACGCCAACCTATATAAATCTACTCGGCACAATTTAATTTACATTACTCGATGCTCTTTTACGGCCTTCGAAATTTAATCTTAAATTCTTCGTTGTGGGATTTCTCATATTATTCACCCTACTGTTGAAAGGCTAAGCTTCTTTTTTCTGAGACTGTTGGAACACGCGCCAAAATCGGATCCACAGAGACCTCTCTGACGAACACTTCACTACCCGGTGTTACTTAGGGATCTCCGCAACCTTGCACCGAAATAAAACAACAAAGTACCAAAGAGCTCAAAACTTTATTTTACTTTCCCGTTATAAACTGCTACAACTATGCTTCATTTGCGCGTTTTAGAATACATCGAACGCCATCTAACGCATCGTGGGGAAAACAATATTGCAAGTGACATCTAGTGATAAATAACTGTTATTAATTGTGTTGTAAACATTGATCAATGTATATTGAACACCGTTTTATACATGAAAAAGAGTAAAATCATCAACAACCATTTCTTTTTATTACTGTTTTTACTTGGTAGAGATTATTTTTAGTGGAATAACTAAAGAACGGCTATTATTTTTGATAAACAACATTTACTTGCTAAATGTTAATAATGATATGTGAACCTACAATGCACGG
>DWNE01010922.1:0-10091 GCA_018249875.1 Cecropterus toxeus
AAATGTGAGCTCAAAAAATAAAATGTACCAACATCAATTGTTAACCACATTTATACTAATAAAATTATTATTATTATATTATAAGACTCTGATCTGGGATTGATTACAGATGTCCATGGACGGCAGTGGCCACTTACCATCACGTGAATTGCTTGTTCGTTTGCTACTTCAATAAAAATAATAATAATAATTTACGCAACACGCTTAACAAAAAGCGCTTTTTACACTCATTGCCCTAAGATTTTCTCCAGTGTCGTGGGTTCTATGTAAACACAAAAATAAATACACCAACACCACAACCCAAAACAGAATCTAACTCTTCATGCAGTTTCTGTCTGGCCGGGGATAGAACCTAGAACCTACTGAGCGCATAACCACGCGGGTCGTCAAATAAAAAAAAGTCAATAAATTTAAGTTTTTTCTGCTGTCTGTACTCAACGCATCGAAGCGCGCGCATCCGCTGAACAAAAATAGCTATAGCAAGCTTTGTCCCAAACCAAGACATTGTACTGCGTTCCGGTGGTTTGATTCCATATGTAGGGATTCCAGGGTTCGAGTCCCGAGCACGACATTAAAGAACGTGGTTGAAACGATGACGTCGTTACACCTGTCTGCCTTTTCGGCATCACTGTTAATACTAATTTCAATTTCAATTTGCCAGACGGTAGAACGAGTGTAATTCGACCGAAGATACCACTGCCACACATATTTCTAGCGTGAAACAGTACTTGTGTGTGTTGGAAGGGTGTAGTTGCCAGCTCATTTATATGTCAGGCGGCATCAGGTGGACTGCATGCTCTGTTTGTTACTTCAATTGGAAAAAAAATAGAATCTTTGTCTGTCTGTTTATGCGTGTTATTTAAGCCTCAAGCCAAAATAAATTAAACGTTTGAAATGTATACTGATAAATCACATCTTGACTCTTAGTCTTTATTTTCTACATTTTTAAATGTGGGTGAAACCACGGGACAAAGCTAGTATAAATTCTTTTATTATTTTTAATTACAAAATACGTATCATATATCGATAACCCATTTTTCGTATTTTTAAACAAAGAACAGTTTTGTTGTGAATATTCGGTTTGAAATGAATTCCCTTTGAACCAAATTGATACCAAAAGTTAATTAAGATAAATCCGGCTCACCCACAAGTCTCCCCACGAGCGAGTAACTATAGACGATGAAAAATTTTATAGCTCATAAATATTATTTTTGCAAAAAAAAAACTTCATAACATGAATCATGCAATTATCAGTGATTTTATGGAGCTCTGTATATTTAGGCGGTATATTTTCCTTAAAATTAAATAAAACGCAGACTAAAAAATCCAAATCGGTTCACAAATGATAATCGAATAACAAAGAAAAAAGTATAATCAAATTAAAAACCTCCTTTTTACCCGATTGCCTAAATTTTCACGACAAGGGGGATAAAGTTTTTATAAGTATGTCAATTTCTTTAGAATGATCTGCAACCCAAACGGCTTGACAAATTGTAACATATGAAATAGCTTTTGAATCGTCTCAGTTGTCAAAAATACATAGGCGAGCAGGGCCAAACAAATGTTACAGAAAAATCGTATCAGATATTTTAATTTTAATATATTTCATCATTAAGGCTCCTTCCTTTTTTAATTTAAACAGTGGTGTGATTATCTTATTGTAATTAATTTAATTTGAATTCCTTTAAAAATCGCTTCCTACCGAAGGATGAAAAACTTACCTAAAGCCGCATGATCAGTTATCTGATACAACTGATTGGTTATTTTAAATCAACTTTTATAACAATAATCTTAATTATTTTCAAAAGTGAATTACATAAATTCATTCGCCTGCTCTATGTATAATAATCATTATTTTAAAAACTGAAATCTGAAAAATTATACCATATGTAGTAGTCACGTGCGTTTCAAATGGACATTAAGTAGGTATTGTGGAAAAATATTTATATGAGTGACGTGCGACCTCTAATTTATTTTCGTAATTTTATTATCCACTATGTTAAAATCATTTTAGATACAAATTGTACAAAATGATATACGGACGGACGGAGCCTGTATCGTAGACAAGTAGTAACGATTTAATAACGAATTAATTACGGCATAAACTTATCTCATAACAAATTAATAGGACAAGAAATTAATTATAAACTTTCAGGATTTATTTGAATATCCACTTGTTCTACAAAATGAATAATAACATATTAATTAATTGTTTATATTCGTAAAAATAATGATGTTTTCTACTACCTTTTACTTTGAATTCTTAGAAGTTTTTAAAGGTGCTTCAAGCCTACGGTTTGACTTCGGCGCCATCATTAAGAAAAAGAAGAAAGAAAGAAAACGCTTTCTACACTATAGCTCCACAGTAGGATTTTCTCCTGTGACGTGTGTGCCATGGAAACTCAAACACCCAGACCCGGAATAGAAATCTAAACTCATTATTCACATTTCTGTCTCGGGATCGAACCCGGAACCGACAGCGTCAGACCGGTATGGTGACCGCTGCGCCAGGCGGGCCGTCGAATCATTTACACTCAGGTGAAACCGAGGAGCACAGCTAGTTAAAATAACCAACAGTTCAGTAGTTACCGAGAAATCTAGCATAAAACTGGTGTTAACTAACGTCTGTTGCTGTAGCAATTAGCCTATACCGTGTGATTTTCAATTACCGTGCCTTAGAAAGTTGCTAGAACTCGAATGAAAGTAATATTAGTCGGCGGTCAATACCGGTTACGGGAGTACCGGTTCGACTCCCGGGCGGTTAAATGATGGATTTCTTCGCTTTGTCTGTGTAATTTGTTTTATGTGACTGAAGTAAAAAGCGTGTCGACTATCTGATACCACTTTTGAGGACCTCTTTGGAAAGTGACCTCTTTTGACAGGTGGCAGAACCAATATAGTTTGACAGGGAAAGTACCACCGCCACACCTACTTCTAGCGTGAAGCAGCTCTTGCGTTTCGGTGGAGGGGTGTGGTTGCCGTTCTCATATATGAGGCGACCATCTCCAGTTCTGGGGAAGGGCAACGCATCTGTGGTCGACTTCAGATAGAACCCCTATTCTATATGAAGTTGCTTACATATGTGCATGGGCGGCAGTAAACACTTACCATCAGGTGGGCTGCTTGCTCTTTTGCAACTTCCACGGAAAAGAAGGAACTGCTTCACGCCAGAAATAGGTGTGGCGGTGGTACTTCCCCGGTCGAACTACATTGATTCTTCCACCTGGTACTTTTCTGCAAAGTGAACACCATGTCTGACCAGGTCCGAATCTAGAACTCTGCTCGATTGACCGGTCTTCAGAACGATGGGTACCGCTGACGTCATTGTTGGCACCCCGTTGCCTAGCAGCGATTGATTGAGGGCGCTTACCCTCCACCCTTACGATTGTGGTTATGTCATTAACTCAAGGTGTATTAATAGTTACGTCTTAGCGTAATAATAGAGTAGGATTTTTCATAATACTGTACCTGATTGCTGCGTTTAGAAGTAACATAGGAGAAATATAAACTAGTAGCATCATTAAAATACATTAAACAAAAACCCGGCTGCTTTGAACGTTTCATTGTTCATAATTATGTATTTAATTTAAAGCTTTTTATGAGTTTTTTTTTTCACAAAAGAGTGAAAAAAAAGTGTTACAGTATATATATATTTTCAGAATGGTCTATTTACTAGCTTTCATTTGATACCTTTATTGTAGCGACAGTAAATAATTCCTTAATTCTCCCCCTCTTTCCTTTATTTGCAAGCGCCATTTCTTAAAAAATATATAACTTATATCACTGCAACCTGAGGCGATTCTAATGATACGTCATACGTCATAATCTGTCAAGCCGTTTGGGCTTGGATGGAAAAAATGGACATACATACAAACAAACATACATACACACATACAAACATAGACACATACATACATACTCTCGAAAATCATTAACCTTCCGACGGAGTCGGGTAAAAGACTCAGGACTAAAATGTTCGCCTCGTATATAAATGAGCTGGCAACCCAACCCTTCCATAGAAACGCATGTACTCCCTGGTCGAACTACACTGGTTCTACCACCTGGTAAAGTTGTATTAGTAAAAAGGTCGCCTTTTCTTCCCACCCCCCTCCTTTTTCCCCTATTTATTATATGAGGCGACCATCTTAATCCTCGGGAGTAGCAACGCATATGTAATCGAATTTAGATAGAACCCCTGTTCTTTATGAAGTTGCTCACAGGTGTCCATGTGTGAAAGGTGTCCAGGTGTCCAAGAAAAAAAGTTCATCCATACACCATTGCAGCACTTCATCCATACATTATTGTAGTACTCCTATCGTATTGTAGCACTTATATTTCGAACATTTGTCATCACAACCCGAAGCCCCTTACTAGCATTCACCGTCTGTAATTTCCGTACGTTTCGTAAACGAGAAAATATGATATTGCACAAACAGATACATTGTCGTTTAACAATCAGCAATTGGAATGATTTACTGGTAATTGCATTGGTTTGCGTTTGTAGAGCTTGGATGTGAAAGACGGAATCCCGGGAAATCCCGGAAATCCCGTGGTCGCGGGTTTATTTTGGACACTTACATACTCACATGGTATTTATTTTATGATTTAAAAATATACGGGATGTCTCGTGAATCCCTTGGTCGCGGGATTATTTGCATGGGCATGGTAATTACTTTTTATTTTATAATTTACAAAATATTCCCTCAATCATCTATCATCCCTTTGAAGTCTGTTAGAGGTGAGGCCTTCCCTAAGGGGTGTATGCCAATATACACCGCGCCAGGCAATCGTGTATATAGTAGGTATAGACAGTGGGTTCTATTGGCAGTGGGTGTTGACATTACACCGGAAGACGCTGCTGCCCATCTCCTAGATGTTATCCCTCAATCCCCTCCTACGGCATCAGTGGGAGGAGAGGAAGTGATGCTATTCAAGATAGAGACCGAACGGTGCAATGTTATTAAAATACTGCATCATGCAACGTATTACACAATGCGTAATATTCATGAGACTATTACAATTAGTAATATTCATGAGGATATTGAAATTTTTTATGCATGCGTCTTCAAATATTTCAAACTTTTATCTGTTTTGCCTTGTAAGATGTCATTAGTATCTCGTCAACCCATTGTCGTCCCACTGCAGGGCACGGGTCTTCTCTCAGTGGGAGAGTTTCAGGCCATAGTCCACCGCGCTAGCCAAGTGCGAATTGGTAGACATTAGTATATGACGGTCAAATCTTGGAAATAAATTTCATACTAAATAACCCCAAGCGATTGAACTGATAATACATAAATAGCTTAGTAATGTCATTCCAAATTCAATATGGCGGATTCTCCAAGATGGCGCATAAACTATTTTAATCCCTCCCATGTCTTGGGTATACAATAAAAATCGCTCTATTTGTCGTATTTATTTCAAAAACCTTAAACAAAATGTCGTTGATAGAACAAAAACAAAAGACGAAAAACGAATCCTAAAAGTTTGTCTGTTTGATGCCTTCTTATTTGCTTTTCCGTATAATCTAGACACAAAAATCTAGTGTCAAGAGACAGGAAAGCTTAGGGTCTCCACAAAACATTAAAACCCAGAGTAGCGACGTACATTTGTCACCGCTAATGGAATACTGAGTGCCAGAGCTGGACAATCCCGGGGCGAGATCAAAGAATACTAATGCCACACTAATGAACCTAAAAGGTTCCTTGGAAGTTTAAATTTGAATAAACAGTTGCTTTGAATAAAATAATTGCCGTGTCTTTGCGTTAGAAGAGTACTTACAGATACTTATTCGAAGCGGTTTAGTCCTCAGGGTTAGCAATGCCTCTTGGCCAACCTGAGGTATGACTGATTCCTCATCATGGATCAGCCATAAAATACGACCAATCCATACGACAATCCATCAAATTTGACGACTCCCGTGGCGGAGCGGCCAGACAGAAATCTGAATGATGAGTTTACATTTCTCTTCTGGGTCTGGGTGTTTGTGTATTCGTCTTTGTGTATTCATGGTACCCATGACACAGGAGAAAATCCACAGTAGGATTTTCTCCTGTGTGTGTGTCTGTTTGAGTGTAGATAGCGTCTTTTTTTGTTTTATAAAATACGTCACAGGATTTGGAATGACGTTTCGTTTTAAAATCACGCACACTAAGGGGAGGTCCCACAAATGTGACCAGCTGTGACAAGGACAGGGGAGGGGAAGGGGTAGATGTTAAATCACATAATTTGGTGGACCCTTCTCTAAAGTTGATTACAGATGTCAAAGACGACAGTGGTCACTTACCATGTGAGGATATACTTTACACTTACGTTATACTTTTTGAAACTAAACTTTGAGCTGGTTTCACTTAAACGATTGAGCTGTTTGACATTCATCCGCAATTTCGCTGGAAAGATAACACCATTCTATTGAGCTGAGCTGATGATAGATGGATGCTGGGAGCAACGTCCTATATAAACATCGTATTCATTTTTTCGTTTGTTGAATTCCGAATACAATTCGTTCTAATATGTGAGCTTTTTTAACAGCTCACATATAAGAACATTTTCACTATATGTTTTAAAAAAAAAAAACGTTATGTTATGAAAATCCACGTTCCTTAACTTGTGTTCACATTAGAATAGCATCACTAGTTATTACAACGAGTATGGTTTGACCACCGCTACACTTACTTCTAGCGTGAAGCAGTTCTTGTGTGAATCGAATTGGTATTTGTAGGATAACTTTAGAACTCACACACGAATAGCAACATTTGTGATTGATATAACCCCTGTTTTATATGAAGTTGGTTATTGTATGTCCATTAGCATTGAACAATTACCTTCACATGGACCGTATGCATGTTTGCATACTTCAACTTATCTAAAAACATTTTACCAATCTCGAAAAACAAATTAAAATAAGTTCGATGCAGAAACGCTGTAAAAAGCGTAATAAATGATATTTGAACGATAAAAATGTGAGCTCCAAAGTAGCTCCAGCTCCATTAGCGTAAGTTACTCATTTGTAAGTAATATTTTTAATAGAGAAGTTATGTGTTACGGAATTTTCTTCGCCGCTTCTTCTCCATAAACGAAACACTTTATGAAGCAGGGTTGGGTTATATTTTATTGACGGTAAAAATAATTTTGTTAAGATAGGAAGACAAAAATGTTTTGCTTCGATTTGAATATTACTATATTCTAATTTTTTTTACTAGATGGAAGTTGGAAACAAGCATGTTACCGGATGGTAAGTGGGCACTACCACTAATGGACATCTGTGATTAACCACAGATGCGTCGACCCCTGATGACTAAGGAACGTCTACGATAATTATGTCTCCCTTAGCATACCCTTCAAACCAAAACTATTTCCTTTGCTTATACATCGCGCGTGAACGCCCGGACCAATTTTGTAAATCCTTTTTATTGCATTAGTTACTGTCAGAAGATCTTTCTTATGAAAGTACTTTTTTATTACATCAGTTACTGTCAGAAGAACTTCCTTATGAAAGAAAAAAATAAAAAAGCTTCACCTAATAAACTGCGGAAGATCAACGCTGGTTGTCCTCGGACGCCAGCATAATGATGAGCAGTATCCAATTCATGATGTTTTGCACTCCCTATTACTTTAAATATTGTACTCATGTATCTATCTATCTAAAGTTCTAGCGTTCGACATAACTGTCTTACAAGTCGAATTCCAAAATTGATCGTGAAGACAGAAGAAACTCTGTCGGGTCAGCTTGTATAAAATAAAATGATATATTCATTCAAATGAATCCCGTGTACGGGACACGGGATCCGAAATGGTACAACACTATGATAATTTCCGAGCATAAATCAGGGGTCTTGTTAGAAAACCGGAACACAGCGGGTACAACTAACAATGATTTAAACTTAACATATTAAGGACAAAGGAATGCACTGCGCCAGAACATGCACTTTATTTTGCGTCAAACAATCTTAATACATATATATACATGTATGTATGTATGTATCTAGATAGATACATATCTATCAGCGCTTTAAAGTCCACTGCTGGACATAGGCCTCCCCTAATCTGCAACACTCCGACCGGTCCTGCGCCATCTGAATCCAGCGGTAGCCCGCCGTCGTCAGATCATCAGTCTACCTGGTCGGGGGACGACCTGTACTCCTTTTGCCCAGACGTGGTCTCCATTCGAGGACTCTTCTACCCCATCGGTTGTCTGCCCTACGAACGATGTGGTAGAACACCAGATATTCATTAAATTGATTCTTTATTTCCCTTTTACGTATCGATACAACAAATATGGTAGTTAACAAATCGATTGCCCGCGATTGCGCTACACGATTACATTTAAATAACAATCATTCGATTAACTAGACAATAGTTTACAAGGTAAACGATCGCGTAGGACGCTGAGACGAGATCCGACCATATACGATCTTGTTTCGGTTGTATGTAGGGTTGCCACCTTTTTTCAGCGATTAAAGTACATTGGCTATTAAAGACAGATAATAGTACGCAGTTTCAAAATAAAGTACATTTATTCTCCTAACTTTTGGCGCGAAGCAACTTTCAGGATGGAACGAGACAAATTTAAGTTGGTTAAAAAAAGAGAAATCTAGATATTTTTTAACACCTATACAATAAAAGGTTGTCCGTAAGTGGGTTATAGAAACCTTATAAAATTTTATGGAATCTACGTTTCACGCCAATTTTTTTAATCCCAAATCATGCAAAATATAAATAATTTCCGCGTAGTTTTTTTCCCACAAATATAAAGTACAATTACCCCAAATAAAGTACAATAATGTATTATAAAGTACGGGTGGCAACCCTAGTTCCATTTGATGGTAAGATTGTGACATTAATTGATACAGTTGTTTCTTTGAACTATCTTAATTAAATTGGCTCGTATGAATGTTCGGGTCTGCGCATAAAAACTGACGAGTACACGTCATGTGTCAAGGAGATAATAATTTAATAGAAAGCTAATGGCTTTTGTTCGCTTCTACCCGGTTTAATTAGGCGATGTATGTTATCTATGTATTCTTTGATGATCTGCAACTATAATAGATATAATTATCGGTAATACATTGTATTCAATATATTTCTTTAAATTCTATATAAAATGATTTCTTAAGAGAAAAGTATTCTCTAAGTAAACGCCAACTTTGCATTTTAGGTAAAATATACATGTACCTTTATTGTCATTATTTACGTATTTATTGTTTATGCTGTTCTTATTATATATTTATGTACATACAACTTCATATGAAGTTATATTCAAATTGATTAATCATAAGAATGTAATTAAGACTGAAATTACAAAAATATTTGCATTAAATTAATTTACTTCAAACTAAATCATTAAAACTTGATAATTATTAAAATAAATATTAACAAAGTTTAACACCATTTTTTTACACAAATATTTAAAAAATCCGATCCCAAAATATACCAAGACATTTCATATCACAAAATCTCTGTAACATAAGTCGGTTTGAATCAAACCATATTGTTCTCTCGGCAGAAGATGTAGAGTTAACGGGAATGCTAATATTTGACGCGCTCTAAAAACTTTGTGCCATCGGGGGAGATCGGAGAGACGGCGAGTTCGCTATGCAAATATTTTGTGTTGATTTCTACTAGATAGTTAAATATCTTCGAGATTGTGTGTACAATGTACGAGCCAATTGCAAACGTAAATAATTTGCTACTAGTAGCAAATAGCAAATTAGTACTAGTAGTAAATAATTTGCTACTATAGTAGCAAATTATTAGTAGCTAGCTGTGCCACACAATTTTACCCGCGTTTATTAGAGAACAATCTATCAAAAACAAACAAACATAGCATTTTAAAGCCTTCTAAGATACTACTATTTAACACAAAAATATTTTTTCAATTCGAACCAGTAGTTCCTGAGATTAGCGCGTTCAATCAAACGAACCCTGCTGCTTTATAATATTAGTATAGATGGAAACGTAAATTATTGCCGACGTCAGTCGTTCAGCCAAGGGAACATTGTTAAAAATATTAAAACAAAAAAACCCGACTACTTAAAAAGTTTTTTTTTAGGTTCATAATGATTCATTTAATATAACGCCTCATACGAGATTTC
>DWNE01010923.1:0-10091 GCA_018249875.1 Cecropterus toxeus
TATGTACAACAAAAATAATCGTCGCAACACCAATGTTCAATGCGAAATAGAAGTGTCGTTACAACTTTTGGTCTTAATTTTTTCCGTCTAGCCCCCTTTCGCAACGCGCGATACGGAACTTCGCTCCAATAACTATGAAACTCATAATTATCAATAATACTATCAAACACCAAAACAATATAAAATATGAAAGCCCTGTAATTATGTATATTATACACAGCAGACAATCCGAGCAACCAATTTTCTATGCGAGTATTTCTGAAACAAAACGACAACTAGAAAGCACAGTTCCTAGCCGCAGTTAAAGTAGAAATTTCCCTCATTTATTTTATTTAAAACGCGGAAAACGAGTGCAATGAGAGCGGCCACATTCAAAGGAACTCACATTGAAAATTCTCGGGAAACTTTCAATTTATGGCGCGTCTATACATGTGGGAAAACAGACGTGTGTAAAAGATATAATATGTCATTAGAAGTGTTTTTATTGGGGTTGCGTTAGGAATTTAATGTCAGATGTAGTACATAAGGTCAGGTAGTTGTATTAGATACAGAATATATGTAATAGTTAAACAATCTTTAATGTATGCACTTTTTGTGATACACAAGTGATGAATGATTTAGATGGATGGATAGAAAAAATATTACAACAAAACGACGATAAGCGCTCAAAAGATATATCACTCATAAGATGAGCTTCACCGTTTATCTTTAAAGAAGTTTGTATACTTAACGCTTTACCCAGAGATTTACATAAAGACACTTAAGTTAATACGCAATGGTAAAAAATAAGTCTTTAAAACTCTTAATGTCTGCTTGGCCTAATACCTGCAATGTATAGCGTGTATATAATATATGTACAATGTATACCTACAAAGCTCAAATACCAAAGATGAATGCAATACGCATTCATCTTTTTATACTTAAAAAAACAATAGGTAGCAAAAATTTTAAATAAAATATTCGATGTTACTTTACTTAAAAAAACTCAATTAAAACCTATTAAAAAGCAAACACGATCGGATAAATTGAGCTACAGCAAGTATGTTTCAGCCTTATTGCATAAGTATTTTATAACAATATTCAACATGGCTAAATAAATTGACTACACCACCGATTTTGTCGAAATATTAGAGTCTTAGCAGATACACCCCGAAGCAACTTCAAAGCTATTAAGTTTCGATGTTATTTTGTTATTATAAATTTAATAAACTTCGGTCTAGGGATGGCGGTTCTTCCCAAATAAAAACATTTTATATGAAATCCAAACGAAATCTGAATAATCGATCCATAAACATACTGAAAACTTGAAGTGATTTTTCTCAATAGTCGATCTGTTTCTATTTAAGTTGCATTGAAGGAAAAAAGTTACACGAAACTTCAGTATGAAATATACTTTAAAAATACACGTTCAATATTGTATGTTAGTGATTATTATCTAACTATAATAGAAATAATCGGTTATCGATTTTATAATATCTAAGAACGATTCGCTACATCGATTCATTGCTTAGCATCAACTATTTTATTAAAAATGAATTTGTCCGAAAAATCGATTCTTTCAATAATTGCTCTCAGTTCATCATCCCTACTTGGGCTAGCTTTTTCAACGTACATTAGATTAAAAGCCAGTTTGCGTTGTTCATTCTTGACAGGTATTTAAACTACGGGACAAAGAATGACGCCTTGAGAAACTCCAGACGATTCCAATTAATTAACCTTTAGTTTCTTTGATGTTTGACCTGTTGTTTTTATGTATTTAAGCAACTTGCGTTAATTATTCTTGATAAAGCACTTATCAAACAATATAGGAGCAAAGGGCAAAGTTTGAATATAAAAAATATTTAGTCTCTTTCGGTGACAATAAGCTATTTAAAAACTTAACTTTTTATATTATTTTATTACTTGAAATATATCTGGGTTTTATCTTTTGATTGCTGGTAAGATAATAAACGTAAATGCCCATTTATTTTAATGATATATCCTGAAAAACCGTGGAGACTAATTGTTTTACAATTATCTTGATGGTTGCGAAACAAATCCTATAACATACAATATAGTTAATACCAATAATTGATTTTCTCATATACATAATAAAAAATTGGTCAAGTTCGAGTCGGACTCGCAGGCGAAGCGTTCCGTAGCATTATCATTCACAAATCTTAAAGAGAAAATACAGCTCTGTTGTAAAAAAAAATTGCCAGGTTAGAACCAATGTAGTTCGACCGGTAAAGTACCACCGCCACACCTACTGCTAACGTAAAGCAATTCTTGCGTTTCGGTGGAAGAGGGTGGTTGTCGGCTCACTTTTATATGAGGTGACCATCTCAGTCCTCGGAAGTAGCAACGCATCTGTGATAGACTTCATATACAACCCCTGTTCTATATGAAGTTGCTTATAAATGTCCATAGGCGTCAGTAACCACTTAACATCAGGTGAGCTGCTTGCTCGTTTGCTACTTCATATTATTAAAAAAAATGTTTTCCAACTACCAACATAAGTTTGTTTTACATAGTATTTGTATGAATTACAAAGTTATGTTATTCGGTTTCTGAAAAAGTGCTATATCTCATAAACTGTCAACCATATCTTGTTCGAACTAATTTCCATTGAAAGTCTTCCTGGACATCTACAACATATGTTTTATCCAAATTTTTCACACTCTTAGTTATAAGCTATTGTTTTAGAAGCTTCGATGTAATTTGTGAAGACCTATCTAGAGGCACATGCATGTAAGATGATTTTTTTTTTTTTAATTTCAGTTCAATGTATGTGGAGCCCCCCATAAATTTAATATATTTTTTATTTTTGTACAATTTTTGGAAAGCGGTTTACAGAATACACTTATCTACTAATCTACTAAGTTTCAACTATATAGTTTCCGAATAAATTGGCTGGGACATACGAACAGACGAACGGACAGACAGACGGACAGACGGACGGACAGACAGACATAATGAATCTATAAGGATTCCATTTTTTGCCATTTGTCTATGGAACCCTAAAAAGTATGTTTAACATCATATTAACTATGAATCATTTTGTTACATTGTACAAATACTGTTGAAATTACACTACAAAGATAAACTTCTCGTAATTAAGTACTTATTTTTGGCTACAAACAAGAAAATAAGATAGAAAATAAAGGAAAGATAAACTAGTAAGAAAGCAGGAATTATCAGTTATCACATTACAGCTAATAATTTTTAATTAAACAGAAAGAAGAACATAGTATAATTATGTAATGGAGACGGAGGAACAGGGACAATGCAGTATGAAAAAGAGCGTAGAATTTAACGTTTATTTTCAAATTTCAGACGATGCTTGCGATCGCATTGTTTATATTTCTATGTAGCAGACGTAATACCGTCATTCGAATACCCACACACAGTTCGTTAAACATTTTTGTTAATTGAAACGCGAGGTTAACGGAAGCCCGCTGTATTGGAATCAGTCAGCCAATAGGGCGCTGTGTGTAAACGTATGGGCAATATGCATGTATGTATTACCAGTTCATTCGAGCTTTCGGACCGTGCTGTTTATTTTAATACTGAAATGGATGTAACTGATACATATTTTTTTTACGTTAAATATTTTTTACATAATGAAACGAGCGGGCGCCCATCTGATAGTTATTCATTAACATACATCTACATTTGTTATCAATCGAAATACAATGAGAGTCTTATCTGAAATCGAATCGACCACAGATGCATCGTTAAGATGAGCTGAGATCAAATTTGAGTTGATAATGATAGGATAATTCTTCAGATGAAAAAAAGACTGAATAGCGTTAGTGTCGGTTTTAATCTTATTTGGGGGGGTAATGGGGAGATATCTTCAAAAATACCGCAACTTTTGATTTTTAATAAATGCGACCGAACTTCTGTAAAATATGTGAGGAGTTTAATTTCACATATAACTTATACTAATTTACATCGTCTATAATTAACCATAGCATCACAAGTAAAAAATCAGTTATTCTAATCCCAAATCTGTTTTTAATTAAGAAACTGAAGCCAATATTTTATGAAAACTTTACATCAGTCACTATAAATATAATTCTCAATTTGAATAGCTGAGTACCACAATATTTTTATTTTTGTCGCTTCCAGTTGCACGTGTGCAATGTAACATTGTTGTTATACACGACAATAAAAGAAAACTAGAAGTGACAGCACCCTGGAACTGAAGTGAATCCGTAGCGTGTATCCGCCTCATAATTTGCACGTCACACTTCACCGCGACGCGCTCTAACACGCTGTATAGGACCGGTCGTATAGTACTAGTTATAAGCGACAGCGGCAACGGTTTTTACAGAAAACATGCGACAATGAACTTTTTACACTTTGCTGATAGTCGTCCGGCAAATAGCCGTCCAAGTACTTTTACCGTTGCGAGTCCAAATTTGGATCTGACACAATAGAAGATGACGACGTTCAATTCAATGTAGGCAGTGATAATAGTAATGTGTTATTTATTTATTGTTATAAAGAACGGTTAATCACCAAGTGATTGACGAAGCAGTGAAATTGAGGAAATTGATAGGAATAGACCCCGACCGTACTGGGTTATTATATCTGAAACTAATCACACACTTGTTGCTTACTAAGATGTAAGTCAAGCGGCATCATCAGTCTTTTACTGAAACACGTAACTTCGCAACTTCCCTTTTTTATCTGATTGAAATCGCAAACGAACTTGCAGTCCATCTGATGGTAAGTGATTACTGCCACCCATGGACATCTGTAAAATCAACTTTATATAGAACAGGGGTTCTGTCTGAAGTCGATCACAGATGCGTTGTCTTTCTTGAGGACTAAGATGACCGCCTCATATATAAGTGAGCCGGCTACCGCACCCTTCCAGCGAAACGCAAGAGTTACTTCACGCAAGAAATAAGTGTAGTGTCTCCCCGAGCGAACTACATTGGTACCACTTGGCCCTTATGTCGACATAGCCGTACCATATGAGAGACCCGGAGCGTAAGACGTTCAAACGTACAAACAAGAAATAGGCGTAACGTTGGTACCTTCTCCACGATCGATGCTACGTGATCGGTCCACGCTGCTTCAGCCAAAAACAAACATAACCCTAACATTATTGCGAAAAACTACGAGTGCACATTCATATCGCTAGTTAAAATTGGTGCTAACACTTTATTACTGAATCACTCCAAATACTCGCGTTCCTAACATTTTATGTACTCAATAAAGTAGGGTAACCATGAAATGCTATCACTGACATGAGATACGTAATAAATCGTAAAGTTTGGTTTAATTTTAATTTTATTTCATTATACTCTTGTGTATTTAGGATCAAAGCTGATTATTATGTCAAAGAAAATACATACGACTAAAATGAAACGTTTTTTATCGGATTGATGTAGCAAATAAGCGTGCAGTCCTTCAGAAGGTAAGTGATTACTGCCGCCCATGGACATCTGTAAGCTACTTCATATAGAACAGGGGTTCTATTTGAAGGCGATCAGAGATTCTTTACTACTCACAAGGACAGAAACGGTCGCCTCATATGTATATACATAAATGATCCCGGCAACCACACCCTTCCATCCAAACACTTATTTCTAACGTGAAGCAATTCTTCTTCATGCCAGTAAAACGAGCGGCGGCGGTACCTGCCAAGTCGTACTACACTACCTCGTAAATTTATAAAATGCTTATTATAACGCAGCTAAGCTTAAATTGTGAAGTAAAAAATAAAGTAGTCGTATAGCGCAATACTATTGAGTATTTTCATTTTATCCTGTCATTTTTTTTCTATTCAAATTTTTACATTTTTTTACTAAAAAAATGGCTATACTTTTCACGCATGACACATTCTCGTAGTTATGTTATTGTTACAGAACAACAAATAGTATATACGAATCCTATATCCTGTGTATATTTGAACGTGACTGTAACAATTGGAGTGCTAGCTTTGTTTACAATGCTATTCGACAGCGCGAACAATATTACTTTCATAGAATGCATTTTATTCACCGGCCATAATCGAATCATCCGTATGGTTGACACTAGAAAAATAAATGTGAAAAATTGATTGAGTTTGAAATAATTTCGTTTCACAAAATAGAATATTGAATTTGTGTTTTATTAAGTTCTGTTCTAATTTCGATGAGTTTAAAATTTTACCCGACTGCGTCAGAGGAAGGTTAATGTTTTTCGAGCTTATGTATCGACGTTTGTTTCTATATATGTTTATTACTTTGGCATGCGCTACAGCCCAAACGGCTTGCAGATTTTGACGTATAACATTAGAAACTTTTTAGTTTCCAGAGTGACGCCTACAAAGAAATGAAAAAGGAGAGGGGGGCTTTTTATTATCTCGACAATATGAGTATCAAATAAAAGCTAGTAAATTGACCATTCTAAAATTATATGTGTATATTAATTCGTTTACTTGACTATTTTCACGAAAACTTATATAAATTAGATAAATCGTTATGAACAAAGAAATCGTTTTACGCAATCGAGTTTTTTGTTTTACTTTTTTAATACTTATTCTATAATTATTCGCTCCCGCTTGTCAATTAGACCGCATCACGTCGTCAAGTAATGCTCGAAACACAATGCTGGTGGTACCTTTGTGGCGACGCAAAGGATCGGCGTCGTCAGTCGTCAACACCTGTTTTTGTTTTTTTTACACTTAACACGTGACTGGAATTTTCTATTCAAACCAGGATGCAGGTTTCGCAAGGATTACAAGCTAAACAGCGTTGAAAGTTTTGCTTGTTAGTACAATAACACGTATAAACGTTTGAAAATACGAACTTGCGATGTTTTTAAACTAAAATCGCACTAAGTCCACGTTTTTTATAAGAATGAAGCAGCCAACGAGCATGCAGTCCACATGATGGTAAGGGCTTATTGCCGTCCATAGACTTTTATAAGCAACATCACATAGAACTGGGATTACATGTAAACTCAATCACAGATACGTTACTACTACGGAGGAATAAGATGGTCGCCTCATATATAAGTGAGCCGGCAACCACGCCCTTCCACAGAAACTGAATAACTGCTTCACGCTAGAAATAACTTTAGCGGTGGTACTTCCCCCGTCAAACGACTTTGTTCCAGGACTTGGTAAAATTATTATTATCATCCAGCGTTATTATAGTGTATCATTAAAATTTCAAATCCGTTATAATATTTAAATAAATTTTAAATAAACTCTTTTCACTCTCGAAACCATCATAGTGTTACTTTGTTTTGCCGTGAACGCTAACGAAGAATAACTCGAACTCTCAGAACTAGAACAGAGTCAAGTCTGTTTACGAAATCCATACTTTGATGCGAAGTTTCGGGAAATTTCTCCTTTGGATTACTTGGATTTGGAACAGAGTTAGTAAAGAATAAACTATATTGGTCCTTTGACAACAAATTTTACTGTCTGATGGTTTTAGATTCGATAAAATTGAACTTATTGTTTTTTTTAGATAGTTCGGTTAGTTAGTTAGTTGATAGTTGTCTAATTTACTTTAGGATATCTGAAACTTAATGGTCGGATATGCATAGTATGAACCTGTAAATATGGCCAATTTTCAAATAAACTTTTACCTTTATCTGCAGTCTTAAGAATAAATTGAAACGCTTACTCTCTGTATCTATATCTCTACTTTTTTAGAAATTAAGAGAGAGCGACAGTTTTTTTTAAGAAAGACGAATAGAAAATTTTGTTCTTATTGGGACTATGGCTAAAAAATTATCTGCCTTAATTCACCCTCAAACCATAGTACACAGATTTATCAGCACATTCATAAGATAGAAATATGTAAAAAAAGGCAGTGGTCTCTGAACAATAAAACCACAAATATATGTTTCGAATTCTCAGAGACCTTGTCCACTTAAATTCCCTACTCGCCGACGAGAGGGTGGTTCTCGGCCTTCAGGGCCAACAGTATGAAACAGCAGTAAACATTTCAGTTTAATGTCTTACTCTAGTCATATAAACAGTTTGCGAGCAATGATCCGTCGTTTACGCTCGCTTAATTTGATAAGTTGTGGACGCTCAAATTTAGCGTTGAACAATTAAGTTTATTGGTCATAAAACACTGGATCTGATAATGTCCATTGATTCCTTCGAGTCTCTCTCGCACTTGGCCGGTTTTTACAACACTGTTGTTATTTGCAATTCTCCATATCCCGATGCTGGACACACCACATCTAAGCGAGCCCTATAAGGTTCATTGGTTTGTGAAACAGTAACTTAAAGAACAGCACGCTTCAATATTTCAAAGGTGTCAGTGGTATCGAGTCTGCGTACGTTTTATTTTATGGAATTGCGAAGGTTCAAAGCCATCAGCGTAAAAAGAAAAACGCTAGAATTTTTAAAACGCTCTTGGCTTCCGGATCTCGCTTGTTTTAGTTTCTCTGTTCTTTCTTTTACGTTTTTTATATTCTGGTTCTTTTTGTCTATCTTTTTTAGCTTTAAATTTATAACTTTTTGGTTGCAGATGTTACTGCGAATAATTCTGGTTCATATGTTTACAGTGAACTAAATTTGTAACTGAGTTTTAGTTGTGAGCCTGGGTTCTTGTATATATGTTTTTTTATCAGATTGAAGTATCAAATGAGCATGTACTCCACCTCATGGTAAGTGGTTAATGCCGCACATGGACATCTCTAAGCTACTTCATATGAAACAGGGGCTCCATCTGAAGTCTATAACAGATGCGTTGCTACTCCCGAAGACTGAAATGGTCGCCTCACGTATAAGTGAGCTGGCAACCACCTTCTTCCAAGGAGACGCTAGAAGTACTTCACGCTAGAAATAGGTTTTTAACGCCTAGAGCTGGAAATCCTAATTTCTTTTAAATAATTACAACATCCAACGTATATGATATATAATAATAAAATAAATTTATTTTATATAACGATTATGACATTATAGATGCGTTGTTACTCCCGAGGACTAAGATTATGGCCTAATATGAAAGTGAGTCGTCAACCACACACTTACATCAAAAGGCAGAACTGCTTCAAGCTGGAAATAGATGTGGCGATGGCACCTTATCGAACTACACTCGTACCACATTCCAATTGAACTTATATAGAACGAAATTATAAAATTAACTTTACTGTAATAGCACTCATATAAGAGTATTTCGAATGGTGTAATAATAAGAGGCGTACCAACTTTGTTCTTAGGGGAGTAACGCATGGCCGACCTCAGGTAAGAGTATAATCCTATCGAAAATTGATTTTATATATGTAGTTGCCACTTACTTTGAGGTTGACTGTATTAATTTGGTACATCTAAAATATAAACAAGAAGAAGCTAGTGATGTGAAACATCTACAGGCGCAGGTGACCTGCTTATTGGCGTGGATTGCCGTGGTGACGGATTCGCAACACTTCACACACTACTACATATAGATCGTATATATACAAGTATATTCTTATACATACTTGAAATATATATTGAATTTTTGTATTTAATTTCAGTATATATTTCAAGTATACATAAGTATGGTATTATTATTATTGTATTTAAAACAAATAGTCAAGTTTTTTCTGTAAAAAAATTCGTCATATTTCATTTGTCATTATGCTATATATTTAGCTACTGTTGCAATCTTATCTTTTATGCACATTACATTTATGAACATAATGTTTCACATCTGCTAGGCTACTTTCATTATTTTTAAGACCACCAGAGTCGGCCACCAGGCGGTAAATGATCACCGCTCACCAAGTCATAAATGGTCATAAATGATCACTGAGTATCCTTGTACAACGCAAAGCAACTTCATATAGAATTAAGGTTCTATCTTATCAATCACAGATGCATTGCCACTCTCGAGGTTTGTTGCTCGCCTCATATTAAACGCAAGAACTGCTTCACGCTAAAGTAGAAGTGGCGATGGTAGCTCCCCGGTCGAACCATACTCTTTCAAACCCCTTGCATTATATACACATTACTAGCTGAGCCACGTAGTTTCACTCGCGTTTAGTAGATTAGACAACATCTTTATTGACGACCCGCATTGCCGCGCGGTTACCATACGGATCTAACGCGCAGTGGGTCCCGGGTTCGATCCCCGGCCAGACAGGCATCTGAATGATGAGTT
>DWNE01010924.1:0-10091 GCA_018249875.1 Cecropterus toxeus
ACTAATTAATGCAATTTTGTTATATTCTAGAAAGCATTTTCGAGTTTATGAGGCTTCAAACTTTAAATGCGCACACTTGACCCACATTACTCTATGTTTGAAACTTTATATTTAAAAGTGTTTGTATATTAATATGCAGTCCATCTGATGATAAGTGGTCGCGAGGTTCTGACTGAAGTCAATTACAGATACGTCGCTAATACCCAGACCCTGAACAGAAATCTAAACTCATCATTTCTCATTCTGTCTACCCGGGAATCGAACCCGGGACCCAAAGCGCGTCAGACTGGTATGATGACCGTAATATTAACTACGTCAAGTTACAAATAGTTGTGACTATGATACCTCCCATATCGCACCGTACTGATTCTAACACCTTATAAACTTCATTGAATTATCCCACCGTGGTTACAAAAGACCGATAGTAAATGCGGCGACCAATTAAAACCACGTTTCTTAGGTAATTAGATATAAAAAGTCCAGTTACTTAAATTCTATTCATTATAATATGACACAGATAAGTTTACTTTATTTAACCTCAATTTTGTTTTAAGCCCTAGCCTGGTTTTTAAATTCTACTCTCCATATGGGAGTCTGAAGTTCGTATCCTAGACATGTACTTTTGATTTTTACGAATATAAATATCGCACTGAAACTTCTTTAAAAATGTTTTTCTAGCAAGCTACTAATATGGAATAAAAAGTCTACCATTTCGCACTTGGCCAGTGCGTTTGATTATATCCTAAAACTCTCATTCTAAGCGACGACTCGTGCCCAGCAAGGTATGTGTATAGTGCATAGGGTTGACGATGAGTGCGGAAAAATCCATCACCTCTTTTGTCGAGGAAACACGTTAAATTCCTGTTAAATTCGTCAATTTGGAAAGCGGAATGCGAATTAACGTGATTGACATTCCCATCCATTTTACCGGTTCGCGTGACAGTTGCCAATCTACGCGAATCGTGTCAAACGACAATAAACTGACAGCATTAATAAAAGGACTGACTAACAGTATTATACATCTAAGTTGGTAAGTTGCTTTTTTTAGATGTTACTTACGTGTGTTTCAAATTTAACATTCGGCTCGGAGGACCAATTTTGCGAACTTAAACCACGTAACAGGTTAAGAGACAGAAGGGAAGACACAAGGGGACATGAAGATGTGATCGTTGTTACCTATTTTAATAACAAATAAAAGTTTTTCATCTCTTTCTCTCTCATCGCTCTCTTTCATTCAGTTATGACATCTGTAATCAACCCCAGATAAGATCCTGAGGTTGCCTACAAATGCGTTGCTTCTCCTGAGGACCAAATTTCAAACGTCTAGTCTTCCGTACCGGGTGTAGCAAGGATGACTCACATCCGAAACGTGAGAAGAAGGAACCAAAGCGGTTCAGGCCAAAACTCAGCATTGCTTAATACTGCTGTTATTAAGTCGAAAGAGGTGCAATGGTGCTATCTCCAAAAAAAAACTTTTTAAAGGTTGAAGTAGCAAACGAGCATGCAGCTACCACCTAATGGGGAGTGACCACAACCGTTTATGGACATCTAAGCAACTTCATACAGAACAGGGGTTCTATGTGAAGTCTCTCACAGACGCGTTGCTACTCCCGAAGACGAAGATGGTCGCATCATATGAAAATAAGCCGGCAACCATACTCTGCCACCGAAACGCACTTCACGCTAGAAATAGGCGTGACGTTAGTACCTCCCCGGTCGAACTATGCTCCTTATACCACCTTCCAAACTACAAAAGATTCCACTATCGTCAAAGATTAAAAGTCAGGCTTTTGTTATCAATGGGAAGTAAGTAGGGCGCGCGTAATTTAATATTCGTACCGTACCTCCCTTACGCTTTTACGTTTGCAGATCATTAATCAAGTGACTTTCCTTAATCTTTACAAATTCCTGTCATATTCTACGAAGCGACAAGATGTCACTTAATTTAGAAAGAAAGAACGAAATAACTTCATTTCGTAATACATTGCACACACATAATAAGGGAAAAATTTCAATAATACAATAGTTATCTAAATAAATAACAACGTATCCCTATGCATACGGAAAAGGCACTCATTCAGTGTTGATGCCATTGTGTCACTATGGCGCTCATTTTCAGTGAACCCACTTAAACACACACGGATATGCGGACAGTGAAGAGAAAGGGGTAACAAGTGAGTAGCTAAGTCCCAACTAATTGTTATAACGCGGGTTTGTTCTTACCACTATTTGGTATTAATTTACACCTGTCTGCCTAATAAGTGCTCTGTTATGCTCCTTTTTTCTTCCGTTCATGAAACGTGCCATCTTAGCGGTAAGAGTGTTTCCGTAGTTGACTTTAGGATTTATTATAAACGCTTGACAAATTTCTTTATGTGACAATTTTCCATATAGTATCAGATATAATGCATGCTCATTTATTAATTCCATTTTGTAAAAAAATATTTTTTACTTATTTATTTATTGTTTATTTGTTTAATACTGTTTGAAATGGGATCCCCTCTAAAAATTTGACAGATTTTAATCCATAGTGTATAGTTTTAGGACGATGCGATAATTGTAAACATCCCACATAATAATACTATGGAATAACAGAAATGTACGTCGCATTATAATATTTTAGTTAAATGTAAACAATTCTAGGAGTGCCAAACAATTTCATCCGTGTTAAAAATATAACATTACTTTAAATTGTTATAACTTTGGTAGCGTTAAAGGATTTAATTAAAATACGGACGAAAAATGTAGAAGTTATTTTATTATTTATTCGCTGTCTTCCTTAGTACATTTTTTTTATTTTTTTTCTTGCCATTTACAGACACGAGATACATTCATTTTCATTATACGCATGTATATTTCATATTTCATATTCTAATAGATAACAACCTTACTGGTAACAATTCTTCAAAATCTTTTGAAAAGAACTAGATATTTATTCAACATCTTTCCATGGTTGTCGCAAAATAATTCATTTGGATAACAAAAGACTTCCAATTTCAAAATGGCGTCCTGCTGACCGAATTCTACTTGTATACATGCACGTTCGCACTCCAACTTATATCAAGTACAATAACTTCAGTTCCCATTGTTATTTTTGTTCCAAACAAGCTCAGGCTCGCGGATTCAGTGTTTAAAAACATCTGCCAAGTAAGATACGGACTCGCGCACGAAGGGTTCCGTAGTATTGATAAATGTCGGCAAAAAATCACGTTTGTTATATGGGAGCCCCTAAAAGATATTAATTTTATTCTGTTTTTACAATTTGTTGTTATAGCGGCAACAGAAATAAATCGTCTGTGAAAATTTCAACCATATAGCTATCACAGTTCATAAGATATAGCCTGGTGACAGACAGACGGACAGCGAAGACTTCCTAATAGGGTTCCGTTTTTACCCATTGGTTACGGAATCCTAAAAAAGTGACATGACAACTTTAATACATTTAATGGAAAATGTATAACTACATTAACATTTTTGAATGAAAAAAAAAACATTTAACTTTAGTAACTTATTATTTCTGTCTGTCGGCAGTGTTAAGCGTTATTGTGATCTGGTCTGAAGAGTATACATAATGTAATAAGACAATACTAGGCTGGTGAGTTTTCAAGGGTAATCTGTGGTTAACATCAGGTAAGACTAATCTTACTTAGGGTCTACCTACCTTGATAACAGATTTGTACGGGCGGCAATTACCACTTACCATCAGGTGGACGATATGCTTGTTTGCTAACTCTAAACAGACTCTTTAGCTTTAATATTAAAGCATGGATCTATCCCGAAACCAATCGGATAATAAATGTTACCAGCATTTCAATTACCAATTTATATCCTATTCCTATAAATCCAAATAGGTACATAACACGGTTTACTAATGAATAGTTATTTCACTGAATTTAGAGCGACAACTCTGCGGGAGACGTCTTAATAGTGAAACACCGAACTCCATCAGCTAGTGAGAAATTGTCGACTAATTAGTTCCGAATTGTTCGAACTATTACTTTAGACTGAGCGATATTAATTTGATTTCATTACATGTACGATGTTTATGTTTATGTTAATCTATATGCCAAATTGTTAAGATAAATGCCCAGATCATTATAACTTTTGAGAGAAGGAAGAGAGAGAAATCGTTTATTAAATATCTTCTATCGTTATAATTATTAAGTTAAGTAGATATCTTCTCCAGCTGATTTTAATAATTCTCCTAATTTCAATAAACCTGTAAAATAAACCTGAAAACCTTGAATTGATTAGTTTTTCATACAATCTTAATTAATCTAAGTCTTAATTTATGTTGGTTTCAATGCATGCCGTTTGTGCCTATAATTGAGGTGACACTTAGTTTGTAAGTTATTTAATCAAGACAGTTTGTTATTGGGGGTGATAGTTTACTTTTTTGGTGCCATAAATAAATAAATTAAAATAATATACGAAGAAGGCTCACATTTTTATCATCTGCGAAATTTATCATGTTGGTCCTTTATATTCTGTGTGGCTTTGTTTATTTGTTGCCGTGTCAGTTAAATTATAGCAATATTCACAGAGTTTCATTTCAAATCTTATGCTGATCGGATGAAATTTGGCACACAAATATTTTATGACCTCGATCAACACATATAATACTTTCTACCGTGGTGCAAGCGGGCGGAGTCGTGGGAAGAAGCTAGTATTGCATGAATATGAAATAAAAATAAGTGAAACATGAGTTAAATTATGAAAATTATGTACAGAACATAAAATATGAGCCCGACTCTCACTTGGCCGATATTTTTTATTAAAAGCACGACCTGCTTCCACTGCAGTGTCAGAGGGTCGTTTTAATATTCGTTTTTTGGGAATTCGTTATGTTCTCAGGAATTAATTTGAGATTTTCCTCAAATGGTCATGTTTCAGGAAATATTAATGTCAAATTTGATAGCCTCGCGGCTGAAATCACTCTATGTATCGTTTGTTTATCTATAAAATGAATAAAATAAAGAATCATAAGATGAATATTCTAATACTTCACCACTCCATCAGTGTACAGTCAGCTACAGTGTGCGTTGCCTACACTATGGGCAATACAGGAAAGCGTCTGCTCATCTGTTGAATTTTGCTTCTTATGCGCCTTTCATGAAGGGAAGGGAGGGAATGGTGCTATTCACAGACACCACAGGGCGATATAACACGTGAAAAATAATTTGCAATACATACATTCTAAAAATCATCATCGCCTGCCAGGGATGCGAACCCCGATTGAGGTTTCGGAGAGTTCAAGTTACAACCACAAGCCTATCACTTAACGAAAAATATGGTACAAATCTTAAACCCATCTGTTTTATTTAAAAGCAAAAAAATTTCGTCTCAGTTACCCGTGTCCCACTAAACCGTGAAACGTCTGAAAAATATTATCTCCATAAACAAAAGCGTACTCGTAGAAACCGAAAAATACGCTTTCATTTATCTAAGCAAATAAATATCGGAGATTTTATCGCGGCTCGAACCTCCCATCGGCACATTACTGGGCTCATATACGATAAATCTAGCCGTTCTTGCGATGGTTTAACGATACGTTTAAGGTGGCCTTCCACGGTGTGTGGAATTACGAGCGGACACAAAATAGCTTGCATAGACGCATCATGAAGAGAAGAGCATCAGACTTTTAAGTCTTATGGATTCTGGACTCTGGGGTGGACAAGTCAATTAAGTTGAAGTTTGTTATCCATATAATCGAGTCGTTTTTACATATTTATAGTTTTATCAATTAAATATGTGCACATATATATGTCTTATTCTCGTAAACGACTATGACGAGGTTAGACGTCTAAAACGCGAGTCCGTTAGAAGACTCTTTTTTCTTAAAACACAATTCTTGAAATTTAAGTCAATTTTATTATAAGGTGTAAGATTGAGTTTTTTCCATCACCATGCAAGTCTGCGGTGCGTCGATTCGCCGATTCGGTAATTTCATAGTGTGGTGAGAGTTTTTTCTTTGTATCTTCTTTTATTTCTTCTGTCAATGAAATCTGTATTTTAAGTTTCAGTTTTAATGGCTTCGAATCTTGAGACTACACTCACTGTCTAAAGAGTTTTGATGCAGAGCACGCAGCCCTGATCATCGTAAATAATCCGCAGAATCACGCACCGTGGAAAGTTACCTAGTTTCTGGCTTTCAAGAACTACAACTGAGAGCAATAACCGTGTTCAGTGCCTGTGGGCAGTCTTTGGCTGTTAAATTGTAAATTGGAATCGTAAAGAAGATTTCTTACGTAAGTTTTATCACTGAGTATCGTTTCTTGTTCGGAGTAAAAGGTTGACTAGAATTTTGAACTTAGATTTTGCTCTAGGTATGTGTTACTTGTTTCGTTAATTGCACCCAAAATAATTTATTTAATAAATGTTTTTTTGAAATGAACAGTAAAAGTAACTAAATATTAGACATCAAAAAGACCAGACAATGTGGTGGGCCCAGCCGCTCACTTGTGGGCCCGACGAGGCAAAGCACTTGAAGAACTCTGGTTGCGTTGCTTAGGAGATACCGGAACCCTCCTCGCAGCGCCGAGGACGGTCACCAGGAGGATTTTACAGCGGTAAAAATGCCACATAACTAGGCGTCGCTCTCACGGCGTCTGATATCTTTTAAAGGTTTCCCCCTCGAGAAGAAAAAAAGACCTCCACTAATGGGGTTTTGCCAATAGTCGCAACCTCTGGCATGCGTATTGTTGTGTTAATGTTACACACACACATGTGTGTATGTGTGTATAACAGTGAGTAATGTAATCTACGCTAGTATTGACTCTGTTACAAGACACATGATGAAGAAAATCTTAAATTAAAAAGAAAGTAAAATGCCTAATAGAATATTTGATGCTTCCTGGTGCAGTAGTATGACATAAGGATATGCTCGCAATGCATTGACGACTCTTCCAGTGTTGCTAATGTCTACGGCCGACGATGACTTTCTAAAAGGCATCATGTCTGCTTTATCGTTAGGTTCAGCTATAAAGAAGAAAGTATGTGTGACTGCGACTATGTATCTCAATGAATATTTTTTTAGAGTTACAGATTTCTAATTTAATACATTACGATGTAAGCTGACGGGTTGTGATCATCTGCATATTTACTATTACAATACAAAAACACACACATACACACCAAAAACCAACTTACCCATTCGTAAACACAGAACGACTTCATTCCCATCCAAAGACAGATGGTAATTGAAAAACTAGAGAGATCCAATTAGAAATTGGAGAAAATACAAGCGCTAGGCACTATGAATCTTTTCAAACGGTCCCCTCAATAGCAAATCTGGATAAAGCGATGCTCGCTGCCAAAAATCTTTTACCCTAAACCTTCATTAGTGGAGTTTTTGAAAGCTGCAGAGTATACGAGTGAGCATTGCTTCGTTTTAATTACAGCTTCAAATGCAGTAGGGCTTAGGGCAGCGTTTTTCAATCTTTTTTACTTCCATACTCTTGTTTGTGACGCCCTTTATATATAAAATATTATGTGATTTTTTTTATAAAACCTCAAAAGATTTTGAAACTTGAACCAAACGTTATCAAGTAGTAGACCCAATGTAGTTCGACCGGAGAGGAATCATCGGCACACCAATTTCTAGCGTATCTTGCTGTATTGGAACTTCCAATTTGGAAGTGGTGCTCGGCTCACTTTATATGAGGTGACTATATTGTAACTATAGGTGATGTTTGCAACGTATCGGTGATAAATTTCATATAGAACTCCTATTATATATGAGGAGGCAGTAAACACTTATTCTTAGAAGGATTGTATTTTCGTTTGCTACTTCAATCTGAAAAAAGGAAAAATATTTAGTACAGAAGAAAGAAGAACTTTCGTTCCTGTAACATTTTCATATGAAAGCTATTTCTTTAGGTCACACGTACTCGTGTATAATTCTGCGAATCATCTTATATGTAAACAACGGGCGTCTCCATATACAGTTTGACAGTCCTTGGATTAGGGTAAAAGAACAAGTCATCTTCGTAATACATAACATAATAGTCAATGACTCTTTCATATTTCAGATTGTTTAAATTTTAACAACGGTATTATTAAGTAATTATTTGAGATGTCTTGTGAGTATTAATAAACTATGATTCTTTCTAGTTAAATGTCCAAACAGCCTAAAAAACTTTAGCAAGGAAGAGGGAACGAAATTAAATGAATTCATTTTGTATAGCCTACAGGCCTTTACAAATTGTCAGTTACAATATTTTTTATTAATCTACTGTCAGGACGGAACATGAACTAGACTGATAAAGTCCTGAAACACATTCAACAGAGTTATTGTTTTTTTATCATTACCATTTTAATACAATATATTTTTAGTGCCGTGTTGAACTCTTCATAGTTCCTTTGTTCCGGCCATTGCTACACAAATTACTTTATGCCTTAAGCAAAGCGTTGCTATGTTTCGACTAGAACGGTAAGGTGGCAAAATATATACGAAGCGTTTTAGCTTCGTCGGGTAGCAGAGCATCTGTCATCGTACTCAGGTAAGACTTCCAAACTATTTGGTTTTGGTTATAACTCTTGGCATATTTTCATAAGAGCGACCTTAGTCCTCGGAAGTAGCAACCCAGCTTCGATTGGCTTCGGATGGATCCCCAGTTCTACATGAAGTTGCTTAGAGTCCACGGGTGACGGTGACTTACCATTAGGTGAACCGCACGCTCATTTGCTACGTCGTGCATCAATGGCATTTTGAAAATAGTTTTGAATAGAGCACGAACAAAATATTTTGAATCCTGCCCCATTATCCTCCCCCGTCATTAGTGTGACATGAAATCCGCCATTATTCTAGCGAAACATACGTATTCACGTTCATAAAGATTTAGTTACGCATTCAAACGCAAGATTATGTTGGACCATTCAAATGAATTTTGGATCCTCTTTTGAAAGTTCTGAAAAATGATTTTCTTTGATAATGACTCTTGTGTTGTATTTTCATTTATGTGAAATTCTGTTTTTTTAGGAAACAGTCAGCGCTGCTAAACGTACAAATATTATTTATCCATCCATTAGCCCTTGGAATTTCGCTGCTGGACATAGGCCTCTCCTCTCTGCTCCACTCCGACCGGCCCTGAGCTGAATTTGAATCTGGTTACCCACAGTCTTCTGTAGTTCAGTCTTCATTAGTCCACCTGGTCGAGGGACGGCCTATACTCCTATTGTCCAGACATAGTCTTCATTCGATAATAAATTATGCAGAGTATTGTACTATTTGAGTAGATCCTTATTGGCCGTCATTGTGATGTTCACCTGAGAAACTTTACGTAATCACATACAATCAGGTACTGCATGCTCATTTGCTACAGCAAACTTATGGTAAAATGGTTTCGTCTACGCGAAGAACACATTTTAAGTTTTTCCCTATATTGTTGTGGTCTTGAGTTTTTATTAAATTAGTAGTTTCTGCTTAAAAATGTAATTAATTAAGATCTCGTCCACAATTTTAATCGTTGCAGTGGGAATTATATTGAAAAGGAACAGTTCATTTTTATAAAATTATTAAATATGTTATTTTAACATATTGTCCCGAATTTTTATTTATTGGCAAAAATAGCATTTTGCCATTTTAATTTGCTTAAAATCATACGTTAAATATAAATTACATTCCAGTTTATTTAAAACTGTACATCGAAGTAACGAGGCAGTCCTTTGTATTCTGAAATAAGTAATTGTATCGAGTTTTATGGCGTATCTTGTGTCTTGTTTTTACCCGAATGCGTCAGAAGGAAGGTAATGTTTTTCAAGCGTGTATATAAGTATGTATGTACATTTCATTGGCACGTGCTACAGCCCAAACTGTTTGACGGATTGTGGCATATGACATATCATTAAAATCGCATCAGTTTGGAATGTGGCATAGGCTATATAATTTAAAAAAATGGCGCCTACAAATAGGGGACAAAGGGGTACCATAAATAGACTATCGGGTTTATAGTTTTAATATTTTCAACAATATTACCAGTTAATGACGCTTTCTTTCTACACTCATAGCCCCAAACTAGGATTCTCTCCTGTGTCGTGGGTGCCATGGACACACAAACACGAATACACAAACACCCAGACCCAGAACAGAA
>DWNE01010925.1:0-10091 GCA_018249875.1 Cecropterus toxeus
CTCAGTCCTCGGTAGTAGCAACGCATCTGTGGTCGACTTCATATAGAACCCCTGTTCTATATGAAGTTGCTTACAAAAGTCCATGGGCGGCAGTAACCACTTACCATTAGGGGGGCTGCTTGCTCGTTTGCTACTTCATATTAATAAAAAAAATATAAGTGAGCCGGCAACGATACCCTCCCAACAAAACGCAGGAATTGCTTCACGTCAGAACTTCTTCTTCAGGGGTAGCAATACATCTGTGGTCGTCCTCAGGTTGGATTCTAATCTTTTCTGAGACTGATTTGCGTGTGCCTATTTTGAAAGGTAATAGAACAAACATTTCTCGCTAGGGCAGGTACCACTTCTAGTGTGAATGAATTCTTAACACGTGTTTCGTTAAAATGGTGTGGAAGGCGGCGTACTGTCATATAAGTCATCGACGGTCCACGTATCAGTCCTCGGGAGAAGCAATGCTACAGATAGAATAACTGGCCAATATTATGTTGCTTACTGCAGCCCATGAATATCTGCATCGCCCATGCATGTCCATGGGCGGTGACCACTTGACATCACGTATTGCTTGATGGCAAGTGGTCACCGCCACATCATTGCATTGCATCGCAATGATGTAGTGCATTACTGCATGATTTATCGTAGTCTACTTTAATCGAGATATACTGAATATTTATTTTACGGTCTTTTCAGCACATGTTCCGACGTGGACGAATGTACAGAATTCAAATCGAACTACCTATGCCGTGGTAGATGTGTGAATGAGCCTGGAAGCTACCGGTGTACATGTCCATCTGGGTACCGCCTGTCTCTAGACAAGAAGAGCTGTATAGGTAAGAGATTACATTGTTACAGTGAGGCGATTTTCCGTAACTCATCAAGAGATGGCGCTATAAGTATTCTCATAATCATGCTATCGAAGTTTTCCATACAACTTGCATTGTCACAAAATATACCACAAACAAAACGAAATATGCGATATAATTACTTAAATAATAAAATATCAAAATAAATTAAATAAAGGATTCGGGAGCATTTGGCAAACTTTTATTCTCGAGTATTGGAGAATCGTTTATTCTTGAAAGTTCGAAAACCATTCTTGAGAATTTAAATCATTTATTTATACATTTTCATATCAAGTTTCATATCAACCATACAATGTTTCCAGATATCGATGAATGCGAAACGGGAGAGGCGTCCTGTGCTAAAGGTAGTCAGTATGGCGATGCAAGCGACTTGTGCCTGAACACACGCGGTGGGTACCGCTGCCAGCGTATCACATGCCCACCCGGATACCGATTAGAGAGTAAACAGTAAGTGAATTAATAAATTAAATAATAATTCATTACGACTTCTGTCATTTTACTTCAGAGGCAGTTAAAGGATGGGATAGTGACAAGAAAAATTGTCTGGAAGAAATGGCTGTTTAGGAATATGACCGCTTTTGGTATTTTCAGAGTTTTAAGGTCTACTGCTCGATATAGGCCTCCCCTAATAGTATAAAGAGTGAGGCTGTTTAAGACCGACACCACACGGTGGCTTGTGATAATAACAGATAAGATTATAGCTTATCTAAGGTTGGGCCCAGATACGTTGTTTCCCTTGAGGATTAAGCTAGACGCCTTGGGTAAGTATTTGCCCATACATTTCAGAACGAAGCAAAACAACGCTAAACATTACCAAGCAGAAATAGCTCTAGAGTAGAATCACAGAGTTCTACCAGCTTCATAAATGTGGGAAAACTACGAAATTTCATTAAAGTATTATCATAAGTAAGTTGAAATGTCTCATTTTCAGTCGCTGTACGAAGATCCAGACGGTATGCTCCCCCACGGACTGGGAATGTGCTCACCAGCCGACCACCATCTCCTACAACTTCATCACGTTCGTCTCAAACCTTGAGATACCGCAGCCGCCAGGAGCGGTAAGTACAATTTTAAGTTGTAAGCGAAGACTCAGTTGACCTTGGCCCTAATTACGAGATTATTACGTTTTCTCGAAACTATTAAAGTACATTGGAACTTTATGTTAACGTTCTTGAACATACCTTGCAATGTATATTGCAATGAGCGAAATAATACAGAATTTGTAAACTTCATATAGAACAGGAGTTCTGTCTGAAGTCAATCACTGCTGCGTTACTACTAAGGACTAAGATGGTCCATCTTCCACCGCAAAGTATGAACTCCTTCACACTACAAATAGGTGTGATTATTCCCGGCCATTATTATCTGATATCCATGACCGGGCGTGATCATTGCCATTAGATTGGCTGCAACCTCGCTTGATACTCCATCTTACAAATAAAGGAGCTTCCAAATAACTATCCCTAACATAAGTTCTAGAATGATTTCGCAAAGGGAGATCTTACACCAGGCTAGGTGATCATGTCTGGGGAGCGGCTGTGCTCCGACAGTCTCTGTTCGGAACTTGTAATATGCAGGATGTTGAGAAAACTCCGATAGCGTGATTCAGAATACGGTGGGGCCATCTCTTGATGAGTAGCGAGAGGTCGTCACACTGGCAGCGTTGCCTCGTTAAATAGCTAAGTTTATTCGTTGGCCGTTCGTGCCAGTTTTCTAGTCCTTGTACTTAGTAACTTATTTATTTTATCAGGTAAATCTCTTCACTATGCTAGGCCGAACGTGGCCATTCGCCAAGATGAGATTCCAGCTGAAACTGGTCGAAGTGAACGCTCCGCCCTCAGTTAAGAAGGCCGACTTTACTGCATTCTCGTAAGTTCTTATTCTAGACTATGTTAAAATTTGGCTGTTTTATTAATGGACTTTCTGGGATTATTAACTGTTGTTTTTAATATTAATAATGTTGTTTATTTATTCTTAAAATTAGCTATTTATAAATTAGTTATGTAATGTTAAAAGCTTTCCAAATTCATAGTCCAACATGATTTTTCTTGCATCTTAGGAACACGCAAAGATATTAATATACAAGTTCCAAGACAGAAATTTAAATTTGATTATTCACATCTCTCTGGCCGGGGATTGAACCTGGAACGCTCGAATGATCAAAATGTCTATTTACTATTTCAGGTTAAAACAAACAAACAATCAAGCGGTTACGTCACTTGTCAGGTCGCTAGAGGGCCCACAAAGCATAGAGCTGGAGATGTCTATGGAACTCTACAATAGAGACGTGTTCGGAGGAATAGCTGTCGCTAAGTTATACATCTATGTATCGGAATATGAATTCTAGAATAGTTATTAGTTTAGAAATTTTAATTAATTATCGAATAAATAACTTGGAATATATTTCTTAGACTCTATCTTTCTTTCTTTTCACATAAAGCAATGCGTTCTATTGACATAAAGCAACACAGCGTCTTAGTACGAGTTTTTGTGTTTCTTTAAAACGATCATCGTGTATGTTTCCGCCAATAAATCACAATATTATGTCTATTTTTTTTCTAGTTTGTAAGCAAACGAACATGCAGTCCACCTGATGGCAAGTGGTTACTATCTCTCATGGACATCCCATTGATTTCATCAGGTGATAGAACCAGTGTAGTTCGACCGGGTACCTACCCGGTGCTTCACACTAGTGGCAGTGGTACCTACCACAGTGGTAGGTACCACTGCCACTAGTGTGAAGCAGTTCTTGCGTGCGGTGCGTGAAGCGTGTGGTTACCGGCTCACTTATATAGGAGGTGACTATCTCACTCCTGGGAGTAGCAACGGATCTGTGATTGACGTCAGAGAGATCCCTGTTCTATATGAAGTTGCTTATAGATGTCCATGGGTGGCAACCACGTACCGTCAGATAGACTGCATGCTTGTTGGCCACTTCAAATTGAAAAAAAAGAATGGAAAAAGGGTAATTTTTGTTTTAGCGTTAACTGGCGTATGGATATAATATTTTGGCAAATGTACTTAATACGAAAAACATTTTTTTGCTAAATTTCACTAGTGTCTGAATTTCGTTTCTTATGCGAAATATGGAAAAAAATCTCTTGATGTTACTATTTGCACTTTCTTTGTCACTTTTGTATGAGCTTAACATCTTAGTCCTCAGCAGAAGCAACGCATCTGTGATGACTTCTGATATAACCCTGTTTTATATAAAGTCACTTACAGATTCATGATCTGCAGTGGTCACTGACCATCAGATGGACTGCAAGTTTGTTTGTTTCATTCATATAAAGAAATGTTACTGATAATTTAATAGGTACAACCCAATGCTGTAAGTTAAAGTTAATAAATGTATCCCAAGCAAATAATGTTAAGGTTAGGTTAGGTTAGGTTATATTAAGAAGATGCTTCCTTTTATACTGTCACAATGTTGCAACAATGTTATAAAAATCAAACACATCTATACATGTGTTTACTGCACGGTACACTTTTGAGCACAGGTACAGGTAAGTACAAAATCCACACAGAGCCAGTGAAATATTAACAAACAAGATAATCAAGTCACATGAATTTAAATCACAATTGATAAGTATGTCTTAACAAAACCTTCCAACAAAAAATCAGCAGCGCTTAACACTGCAGTTATTACGCAGAAATGATTGGTAGTGCTTTCTGCCATGTCGAAACGCAAAGGCTGAAAAATAAGGTGACAGACTACTCGGTGTGAACGAACCCTTACATTACTAAAATATTATATTTAACTAGTCTTTCGATTATAATTCCGATTATTTTTAAATACCGATTATAATACGGATATTTTTGTTATTAGTAATTTATTGTGAGCTCAATTAAAATGAAATTATGGTTTTCTTGTTTTATTTACACAATGTATCCTTTGGTAAAATATTGACCATTGTAAAATCTTTTTGAAACAGCAAACGAATATTTACTTCATCTATACCAGAGGTTCCCAAACTATTATAAACCTTCAAAAGTTTATGGTACCCCCTTTTGAAGTTAGTTTAGCCTGGCGACGGAAAAAAAAAACAGAAGCACAAGTTTTGTACGTCGCGGCTTAACACCTACAATTTAACCCTATATTAGGAGTAGTAAAACACACATTGACTTTCTTCAAAATATTATCGCCTACCTGCCTGCACATTGATTCGATATGTAGGTAAATCCAAACCAACATTTTTGTTCTTTTATCAAAACCACATAATTTTTTATCAAAAATATTCGTTGACCACCACTTACAAATTGTGGACCCCCATTTTTATTTCACGCTAACGTGGACCACCCTTGAATCCCTCGCGGGCCCCTGGGGGTCTACCTGGACCACTTTGGGTCTCACCGATCTATACTAATATATAAAAATAATAATGTATGTCTGTGTGTTACTCAATCACGCAAGAACCACTGATCAGATTAACGTGAAATTTTGTATGGATATAGCTTATTCAACTGGTCAGTCTAGAGGTTACGTTTGATTTTTATATATTTCGCCTCTTAAATGGCGAAAATTTTAGTGACGGCACTACAGCCTATGGTTCAAACTTTATCATTTCCATTTTCATAATTTTCTCGTTTGCTAATTACATATTTTAAAAAATGCCAGGCGCGGTGATTATAACAAAACCCTATTGAAAAGAGAGACCAGCGGTAGACTTCAAAAGATTGTTCGATAAATAAAAGCGACAATAACTTCATCAAATTATAAATAATATCAGATCCATAAGAAAATTTGCCAATTTCGTTAAAAATTGAAGGAGTGATCAAAATATTAAACTAAGTATTATTATAATTTAAAAAAATATTTTCATGCATTCACGGACTAATAGGCCAAACTCATAAACATAAATTGTATTAAATTAAGGTAGGAAATAAAAGCAAGACACGTTTTCATATTAACTACTATTTATTTATCCAATTTATCAAACCCTATCCAAACCTTCGTATCACAAACTTAGCTTATCACAGAAAAGGTAACGACCATGAATGTCTCTTCTGTATACCAACAGATTATAAACAACTTATTTGTATTTATGTTAAGAACATTAAAGTGTATATAAATATAAATAAGTATTGATTAAACTGACGAATGATTATTGCAGCAGATAAACTGCCAAGCAACAAAACGTAAAGACATAAAAAAAATATATATATGGTTTGAGTTTTCGTTTTTTCGCCTGTTAAAATAAGCAATTAATTGAACGGGGATAAGACAATTTTATGAAGTAATAAGTATTTTATCCTTGAACTAATTCCAGGACACAGGTCAAAATATAAAAAAAATGTTTTAACATCAATTCTGCTAAACACATCAAAACTTTACAACGATAGTAACAAAAGCAATTTCTGTCTAAGAAGGTTAGACAGTTACTATATGTTAAATATAGTAACTGTCTAAACTCAACAAGTATCCAAGCACAATATTATACAACCTTTTAATCCAAAACTGACATCACCAGATCGATTCAACGATCCAACATTAGTTTCTGCTAATTTATATTTCTACTAGTTACCTACTAAGAACTTCACTAATTTTACTACTAATTCTACAATTCGAACAGGAATTAGACTTCTAAACAACTTCTACCTTCCTGGCGACAGTTAGGATTCATAGAATGTTTCTAAATGGAATGAACTTACAAACAGAAGAATATAACACACAAATAGAAAAAATATATAAATAGAGAAAGGTCTATTAAATTAACGAAGTACAGACAGAGGTTTCATCTATATTACATGGATAACATGGAATAATCTAAAATTAACTACTATAAAGCTATAGAAGGAAACAAACATGATCGACGTTCTCGTATTTCTATAGAACTACATATTTCTCTACTTTTAAATAGTTTTCTATATAGTCTTTTAGTAGCTAGAAAAAGGGATAAGCTTATCCCTCTAGTTTATCTTCGTAGATTAAAGCACCAACAAATTTAACATTGCAAGCCAAAAGCTAATACGAAAAGCAATAATTAACAAATGTTGATTTATATAAAGCAAAAAGCTGTAAATTGTTTTTACAGATCATAATCTATAATCTAGAAAAACATCTTAAATCTAATTTTTGAATGGGCAATATTAAAAAAACACAATCTTTGATATTACTAATTGATTAAGAGACTATCTTACGGTAACCTATCCTAGACTTGAAAGATGTGCATATATTGAAGAATCTGAGATAATATAACTAATCTGAAGCTTTCCACTATTCTACTGCCGTTGTTCAATGGATGATGAGATGGAAAACGAAAGATAGATCCGTAATAAAATCATAAATAGGGCAATAAGTAAACCGAACTAATTGTTGTTAAATAATCAAAATATGGCTTGGAAAATAATCAAGATAATCTTCAAATGTGATGTTTTAATAGTTAGAGGAACCGAGTAGCGCAATCTCTTAACGTTAATCGAAGCTTGCTATCTGCTTATTAGAACATCAACATTCTTCAACATTTGCGACGTGGTGCAGTTAGCACTCAGTATATCTGATGTTAAGTGGCCGCTGCCCATGGAAATTTATCAGCAACTTCATATAGAACAAGAGTTCTATCTGAAGTCAACCACAGATACGTTGCTACTTTCGAAGACCACGATGGTTGCTACATGTGAAAGTAGGGATGCGACTGGACTGGGCAAAAATCGATTTTCCAAAAATCTATGTTTTTGCAAAAAATTATCGATTTTTAAAAATCGATTATTTTTTTGTTTACAATTTTGACGATCAAAAAAAAACGCCAATATGGACAAAATGTAACTTGACGGCCAAAAGGGAAAAAAAACGAATTAAAAAAATCTAAATAAATAAAAAATTGATTATTTATGGTCAAGAAATCGATTTCTAGAAATCGATTATTCTAAATAAAAATCTATTTTTGAAATAATCAATCATTTTTTCACATTCCTGTGTGAAAGTGAGCGGCAACCACATTCTTCCCCCGAAACGCAAGAACTCCTTTGTAGCGATGGTATCTTCCATTTGAATCATTCTAACACCTTGTATATAATGTAAATAGTTCAGATATAGGTATTTAGATAGATAGCTTATAAGTGTTTGCCTAGAAAAACGCCTGAAATTCAAAAGCAAGCCTAATAGTGCCTTATCTTCCTTATACGTAATACTTTTTGGTGATCATTAACTTTATTACTTTTTATGCCTATGTGCTTGATTTTTGCTCCGTGTCATAAGGGTCCACGATATTGAGAACGGTGAGACAGCCGTCCTGGGACGCTATGACCACTGCCTTCCCCCCGTGTGCGCTGGCCAGGTCTGTCACTTCTGCTGGGGCGCGGTACTCTGCTATTTCCTTACCGTCCAATGTTCTGAAATGGAATAGAAGTGATTGTCGATTCGTGGTGCTGAAATAAATGGGAATGGTTAAATATGGTACGATATAATACGGTACCATACAATATGACACGATGTAATAAGCAAAGGTACGGTGTAAAATGGATATATGTTACGTTACGATGGGATATTTTATAATATCAACAGGCATTATGATATGATAAGATACTATACGATATTACAATGTAAGTTACAATAGTAGTAGTAGTATTGTAAGTTACAATAGAAAATGTACCAAACATCTTCTAGATCTTCCTCCTGCTATGGTGGTACTGGTCCGTGGAGCTGAAAATGGTGATGATGGAGAGTTCTCTCTCGGCAGTGCAGCCATAGTATAGTACAACACGATATGCTATGATACGATACGACATGACATGATACGATACGTGATCAATTAGATACTAGACGATACAATAGATTTTAATAATCTTACATTTATTGTACTAAATATGCCAAGATATACCTAAAAATCCTCAAGGTCTTCCTCCCACTATGATAGTAGAACACATATTGGTCTGTTGAGCTGAACATGGTGATAATGGAGAAGACACCCTCAGCTGCACGGAAGATGAGCTGCTGGGTGGAGTTGCCGCGCTTCAGCTCGATGAGGTCCAGGCCTCCGCGGGATGGAGCACAGAGGCCTGTCTTGCCGTCTCGGGTGCAAGAGCCGTTCCAACGGGGCACGAATCTAGTGAAGAAAGAAGGAACCTTCATATTACTTTTTTGGTAGAAAACAAACATGTTTGTGTTGAACAAGGTTTATGTGTATCTTGTTAACGGTTAATACTTTTAACGGTTGTCAGTGGTAGTAGCTGTTATCTGTAGGTAGTGCCTAACTAACGGGGTCTTCTAGTGAGGACTAAGTCTTTTGTTGCCGATATTTCGGTCCAGTTGCATGGTATATATGTTGCTGTGGTGGGAGAAGCCGTGGACAAGCAATAGTTGGAGAATAATCCCTAATAATTAAAATATTTTTTATTTTCCATATCACGACACACAGTACTAACAGTTATATCATCAAACTTTGTTTTATTTGGCATTTAAAAAATCTAAAGTCGTATAGGACTAAGTCTGATTATAATCGATTTGGTTTGAAGTCTGTTATGCTGATACATTTTAAATAAATAAAAAAAACTTGTTTTCAAATGAGATAAAAAAAATATTTAGAAGTAGGTAAAAACTTACCTAACGAAGTCAGACTTACCTAACATGTCTTTTAGTTTTGATGTCCAGGATACCAGCTTTGTCGTTACCAACGACAGCCACCCAGTGGGGCTTGTGGGGGAGAGCTACGATGGACTGCATGTCTTTTATGCCGCTGTTTTTAATGGGAATCCTGTAAAATATCATCACATTCTGAGTAAGGATGTGACTTGGCCGGGGAAAAATCGATTTTTGTACACATTTTATTTTCAATGAATCAATCGATTTTAAAAAATCGTTTTTCAAAGTTAGTCGTTTAGTTACAAAAAAATCGAACATATGGAATCGATTAACATAAAATCGATTATTTATGGTCAACAAATCGATTAATGAAAATCGATTATTCTCAAAAAATAATCGATTATTTTTTCACATCCCTAATTCTGAGAAAAGATCGATATCTGACGATGGAGGCAATAACGAGGATGTGATCCACCTAATGCCACTATCATGAATATCTGTTCAGTTATAAAGCCCTGATAAGATCAGAGTCCTACCTGAAGTTGATAGGTAAATCTGTGATTAACCTTTAATAAGACCTTAATTTGACGACCCGCGTGGCGAAGCGGTCACAACACCAGTCTGACACGCAGTGGGTCCCGGGTTCGATCCCCGGCCAGACAGAAATGTGAATGTTGAGTTTAGATTTCTGTTCTGGGTCTGGGTGTTTG
>DWNE01010926.1:0-10090 GCA_018249875.1 Cecropterus toxeus
CGATTCGCCACCAACACAGTCAGCCGCTAAAAGTTTGCGTACTGGGGACACAGCCTAATTTGACGAAGCGGCAACGTTGCACTTTTATTACGTCACAATTTTCTGTAATGGAGTAAAATGAGATAAAGCGTGAAGAAATTTTTAAAAACGAAAAAAAATTCCTGTGGCTAAAGATATTAAAGATATTTGACTGAAAATTTGTGTGGAAGCTTGGGAAATGGATAGGCTCACGTGGTTAAATTTAGTGTCGTTTGAACGTATCCACCCTGTATAAAGTTGCTCACAGGTGTCCATGGGTGGCAGTAACCACTTACCATCATGTGTGCTGCATGCTTGTTTGTTACTTCATTCTTTTAAAAAAATCTAAACTTATTTAATCTAAATACCAAGGTATAGTATGTAAATCGCTATTTTTGGGATAAATAAATAATCATACAAACAAAATAATAGGACTATAAGGGTCATACAAAATTAAATAAATTTCTTTTATTCTTATCTACTAGGGCACTGAAATTCATCAGTATCTTCTACGGACAAACCAAGACACTCTTCGTGATACCACATAAAGTGTCGTGAGCATTGCCTCATTAAATCGTCCATCCTGTCTTTGCAGGCATAACAATATCGACTTACTTGTTTGTGTGTAGTGCCTTCGATGGTGGTAGTCTTTTTGGCAGATACAATTTTAGCTTTCTTTGGATTTAAAGAATTTTTAGATTTCCTCTTTTCCGTATGTACTTCTGGAATGGCAGTGAATGAAGCCTGACTGGGAGATATGGGAAAACATGTTTTTTGAGGTATATTATGATAGGTATATATGGTTGGATTTTGAGAACGATTTTTGTCTAAAACACTCTGCCTTTTACGAAGAAGTTCTTGCCGTCGTTTTTGGAGATCCCTCAATGTTGTGACCTTCATACCATCATCATTTATATCTTCCATAATATTTTTTTTACCTAAACAGAAGAAAAATGAGTTACAATGAGAGTGTTAAATCCGCGTAAGTAGGCAAATCATTATGCAAAGAGAATGTTAAAATACCGCGTAACTACCATAACAAAAATATTAACATTTTTAATATTCAATAAGATAAGTTTTAAATCAACTAATGCTTTCAAATTGTACCTAAGGTATTAAAAAATCAAAGTTTAATATTTACTTACCGTTTGATCCCAAAATATCAATGAAAATCACTTATATTACGGAGGCACAAACAACGACCACACGCTCCAAGTAATGCTGTGTAGATACGCGGTATTGAGGATAAAATCGTCAGTCCACAACTCACGCGGTTTCGACAAGTGTAGTTTGAAGCGATTTGATTGGTTATAGCGCTCGCGTTGTTACACGGGACGATGCCAATCGCTGTCTAGAATTCATAAGCGCGAAATTTCAATTTTGATTTTTTCGTACTTCCGCGGTATTTGCAATTGTTACTTACGCGGTATTGCAGTATCACCGACGCTATGACTATATCTAACCCTCAAAATACATTTTTCGACAAGAGTCAGCTAGACTAGAAAACTAGTGCGGTTCACTTGTAGAGTCGTCTATTTTTTTAGGTCTTCTCCATATTTACGGTGTTTTAGGTTCATCCAATTCCAAAATGTGAACAAAACTTACAGTAAATTTCCAAACGTTTTCAAAATTTTCGTAGTTCTTTGGGACGATATAACTTCTTTGACTGTATTGATGTTACCGACAGCCTTTGGCAGATGCAGAGACATCTTCTGTAACGTAGCATTTACATCTTCATAGTGACAAGGATTCATATCAGAATTTTAATGATAAACAGAGATTCGAAATACTGAAGATTTTTTAAAAACCCTTTTGCTTTGGCACCAGCATCATCTTTCTGAGTTTTTGTTTTGTTTGTGTTCATAAAACAGAAGTACACTATAATTGTCGACAATTGTTTTCAAAGAAGCAATACAACAGCACCATCTTGTCGGGCAAAACGGCCGTAGAGAAAGTTTTTTTTCGTCTTCAGCTGCCTTCAAAATCAGCTGATTCAAAACTTTGCTATTTTGGTAGTGCATCTGTTATTTATTGTGACGACAGCTACACCAATGGTTCTCTGAATCTGGACATAATTTCCTCAGGTTGATTTTACAACGTCTACTTTATTATTATATATTATCTTAACGCGTGTTAATGCATAAGCGTTTGTATTAGCTTTGCCTTGTTATGTATTATATTTTAGTCAAGTTCATCTAATTTTAATCTCCATATCGTTCATTTAGAAGTCGGGTCTTTAAGAGACATAATCCAGGTAAGTGGTCTATGATCTGTACATATGGTGGACTTTCTACCGTAAAGATATAGACGAAAGTATTTTATTGACCAAACAATGCCTAATAATTCCTTTTCTATTGTAGAATAGTTTTGTTCTGTTTCTGATATTCTTGATACGCCCATCTAAGCCTACGGTTACTTGGGATAAAACTGCACCTGACGCTACATCCGAAGTATCTGTAGTTAATGTAGATGGTTTTTCAATGTCTGGACGTTGTAATATCGGGGCGTTCGTTAATACTTCTTTACATTTTCCAAATGATTCAACAAATTGAGGCGTAATTCCAACGTTTGTTTTTTTGTTAACATTTTGTCATAGGTTTTGTTAATTTTGCGAAGTTTTACTTGGTGAATAAATGTGAGTGAAATTTCTTCACAATAAAATAGGACTATAATTATAACAAAGTTTTTTAATCTCACCTTTTTCTTTTACATTCACGTATTCAAAACGTAGTGCAAAAAATATTCAATCTTTGTAAATACATTCCGCTACTTTACAGTTTATGTGTTGTCTCTTAAAGCAACTACGAAAAATTTCATCCATTTCCTCGACATAATAAACAAAATCATCTGGTGGTGCAGTTAATAAGATTTGGTTGTATCTTTACTGTATTCTCTGTATCTCATGTAGTGACTTTCGCACCTGAAGTCATGGCTGGCTTAATTTGGTTTAATGTTTGATTTTAGAATGTGGCAATTGTTGTGATGTTCTTCGCACGTTTTCAGAAGATAACCACACCAATAGAAATATGAGTTTTTTACGGTAACATCCATCTGATTATATTGTGAGCTCATAAATTGAACGTTGTTGTATGAGTCTTCATTTCTCGTACCGGGAGTTTCTTTTTCCTCATCGTGTGACGGTTCGTCATTCAGTTTACACAACGCAATGGCCTGAATAAGGAGTTTTCCCAAATCGTCTTCACAATTACGTGCTTTTGAAGTTTTCTAATGTTGGCAGAAAATATTTTTTGAAAAGCTTATAATTAAATTGTCTGCTCGTGGGTTCGGTTGCCAGACCATTTTTGCTTCGGATTTGTCTGAAAATCTCAAGTACATCCTGATTAAGCCTCCTGGTAAGTAAGAAAGTGTACCATTAAAATATAAGTTATAGTTATTTGAAACCCGTATATAAATTTTACAGATGCAGTGAATTTTTTCCGTTTTTCGGATTGATTAATTGCAGATATTGAAAAAAATACAGGACATAAAATACTATTGTATAAAGAGAAATTTAAATTAACAAAGAATAAACAATTAATGAACCACGAAAACACTGGATAAAGCTTATTACGGCTCACCAGTAAGCATTTTTAATATCGTCGCTGCACGCGTTTTTAACTTATCAAACCGAGAGAGAAAAAAAACCTTAAACTGCACCCGAAAACTTTGCCTTTCACCAGAAGATTCATCTTTTTTCATAGATTTTGTGGAAAAACTCATTCTACAATGTCATGCCGATTAGCACGCAACTAACCTGTAAAAAGTTCGCTTGTAATTTCATTCCATTTACGGTTAGTCGTGAACGTTATGAAAAGATCGGAACTTTCATATTTCCGAATATATCAAAAAGTATCCTGTGTCCGTTGCATCCTACATCCTACTTATATTATAAACGCCAAATTTGGTAAGGATGTATGTGTATTTTTTACTTTTTCGCGGAAAACTACTGATCGGATTTCGCTGAAATTGACATACCGATAGACATATAGGATACAATTTTCGTGATAACGTTACCTTAGCTGGCAAAGCCGCGGAAATAAGCTAGTATTACATAATACCTCATCGTTTATCGGAGATCCGGTAAATGATGAGGGCAAAATAACCAACTGACCTAAGTTGTCTTTATATTTTAATTCTAATTGATTGCGTCTCGAAGGTAAACATAATTTTCAACTTTAAGCTTTGTTTTTATTACCTAGTAAAAAATAATCTCTGTTTCGGCATAAACATCAAAGAAGTAATTAAGTTTTCTGAGTGATCTTCTACGACGCTATAATGGCTCTGTAGCCTCGTATACGCCGTATTAGGTCTGTCGACGAATTTAAACGGCAAAGTCACGGTGAAAATTTGTACTTTGGAGGATTTGTACTTTGGAGGAGAAGAAAACTTCACTTGTCGTTAGTAATTTGGATATAATTACGAAGTTAGAATGTTAGTACTATACAACGTCACTGCTTAGAAATCGAATAATGGTTCGAGCTGAACCATGACTTAATATACAAGTTCGCAAGTCCCTTCCACGGTAGTGGAAACTGATAAGAATATTCATGGAAAATAGTTTCAACACGTACGTCCTCCAATCCTTTGTTGCAACTATGTAAAGGTAATAAAATGACATCTTAACAATTGGAATTATTGACTATGGTAATAAAACGTTACACTTTATGTGTTTTTTTATGTTTGTGAGTTAGTTTTCTAGAACATATTAACATTAATATTTAATTTGGACACGCATAATTGCGTGGCTAATCGCTAACCTTGTTGCATCATATTGTACTAGTGATTTGTACAGGTTTTACCTATACATATATTTATAAAATTTAATAGAACAACAGTTATATACAACTAAGTATCGATGAAATAATTCTTTGTAATTATACAAATTATTATACTGAGACAATTTCTCTAATCATTAATCGGTAACAAAAGAATCGTAATACAAACACTTTCTTTTTCGGAAGTTTTCTTAGTTGTGTTGGAGTTGACTTGATAGACCATAAAGTTATGCGTCTTCCTTTATAAACGAACATACTAGATGATACTGTAGAGCATCGTATGATCTGTTAGTTTCTGGCACTCATGGCGCAAATCACTGTAACGTTTTGCCCTCTTTCCGCGCTTGAGATCTTATTTACACAACGTTTACCTTTGGTAGAAATTACTTTTGTTGGTTTATTGCGGAGTTTGACATTGAATTTTGCATTGAAGATATTGTGTGGAGGGTATTTATGCTTATCATAATTATAGATCAGATAAGTTTGCATAAAAACGGTCCACTTAAGACTTATTAAATCCCATCGCTCTCGCTAGACTAGTAGACGTTGGTTGCCTTAAAGACAACGAAGGATGTCTCTTAATAAAACATCGAAGCCATTCTCGCCCAGTAATATTCTTTTCCTTATTAAACTGATGCGCTATATTGTTGCGTTCAGCAAAATGATATGCCAAAACTCTTAGTTTCTTAGCAGTAAGGCCATAAAACATTGCATCAAGATTTTTAATGTATTGAAGCAGTTCCAGTTCTACTTCGGCACTGAAAGTAAATCTGTATCTACCTAAAGATTGAGGTGCCGCATTACTTTTTAATCGTTTTCTTATTGTAGATTGGGGCATACCAAATTATTCAGCGACCTGTCGTTGACTAACTCCATCTGCAATTAACCGGCGAGCTTCTTCGATAACGCTAATAACATCGACGTTTTTCCTTTCTGCTTTTTCTTGGTCTTCTAGACATACGGAAAAAAATACAAATAAAATTATTCACAAAATCAAAAAGGTATTTATAGATATTATAGATATTAAGATTATAAAGCACTGTGCAAGAGTGCGCGCGCATTCTTGCCCGCATCTGTACTGCGCACTCTTGCACGCCTCGGACTAATATATTTTTTTACGAATATTAATCTATGAGCAGCGTCCGGCAAATGGGCAAGCAGGCAAGTATTTTGAAGACTAAATAAAGCACTAAAAATTTCGCAAATAAGCCTTACCTTGAGAGAATTAATCGCAATCGTGGTTTGAAAATCTTCAGAAAATAGATTACAGTAGGGAAAAACACGTTGAATAAACCTTCCAAAAATTAATAAAAACGTCGATAGTCGACCACCATTCGCCATTTTTGTTTCCCTGAAGCATCAATCTTTTTCAGGACAAAATGAACGGGCACTCTCCAAGGAGACTCCTGAATTACGTTATCTTTTAAAAGTTTGCTAACCTGATTTTTTATTTCAGTGATCCGTAAAGGAGCCTATGAGCCTCTATATATATGGGATCCTCATTTTTTGTCCTAATCTTTTGCTTAACTTGGTTTGTAGGGTGGGAAAGGGGTATCTCTTCACAGTAAAAAATATATTTGTGCTCCCTACACAAATTACCTATAATCATTTTCTCTTCTTCATTCATATGGTCTAACCTAAGCTTATTTAAATTTTCTACTAATAAGTTTTCTATCCTACTGCTACACATTTTATTTTCCTCTCTATAACTCCTAGACATAAAATTATTTTTAATTGAAGTTTGAATGAAGCCTTATATGGCTCTACTTTAAAAGGCCTGGTAACTGTTAGGGTTATGTTGCGATTGGAATAATTTTGAATAGCCGTTGTCTCAAAACCATTTATACAATTAACCAATGTAGTTGGCATCCTAAGCCCTTCTATAAATTGCGTATACCCTAAAATAGCCTCTCCGTTTAGTAAGTTTACCGGAAGTTTGATCCGTAACTCACTTCTTTAAGGAACATGATAAATTTCCTTCATCGGAGGTGTATAAATAATCGGCATTTTTGTATTTTTAGTGAATAGCATTTGCGTATTCATGTAAATTTTCGCACGTAGTTGTTTTAATAGGTCGCTGCCTATCAAACCGTCGTATTTTTTATCGACATCGTATACGTAAAATTTGTACTTTTCCCTACTCTGAAAACTCTCTCTCTCACTCTCTGGTAACGGAATGTAAATTGCATTTGATTGATGCATGTGTACAAATAATTTCAAACGGTTCATATGCTGCGTACCCAGTGAGCTACTGATACTAGGGTTCCCTGGTGCAAATGCGTTAAACGAATGATTTCTATTGAAATTAAAATTATTATTATGAGAGAAATTATTATTACGAGAAAAAATATTATGCAAATTATTATTAAATATTTTTGAGATAGTACGAAGTTACGTGAGTGGCGCCGCCTGGCAGATAATATGTAAAACGTTCTATTAGTGTTAGTTGTCAACATGCGTTCGCCTGAATATCGTTGTAATATTTGTCTTACTTTAATATATAATAGTATTCGCATAAATATCGCCTAATTATTGATAATCCTACAAATATTTTATGAGAATTATTAAAATTATTATTTGAAAAACTTCTGTTAAAATTATTGGAGTTAAATTGATTGAGCTTATTATTTTTAAGAGTTATAAACTAACCGAAAGTTCTCCTCTTCTAATACTACTTTTAATGCATCTTCTAAAGATTCGGCGTTTCTTAGTCTTACTAGTCTTACCTATGCACCTACATAGGCAAATTAAATAGGAAAACATTCAGTGATGTGATTGTTTGGCTTGTCTTAAAGAATCTAATTGTTACTCATTAATTTTATTTAGGCGTTCTCGTCGTTGCACTTCAATTTTGATATCCCTCATGAGATTTCTAGTTTGTCTGGCAATTGGAATACGCCTTTCTTGATCAATATTTGTTTCTGACTGACGAATACGGACACTTTCACGAAGCCGTATTGAAAACATTCGATTCTCTGCCATTGTGACTAATGATATCAATGATTGTTCTGTAACACAAATTTCATGTTCTTGAATTTTAAATTCACGTTGATTTTGGTGATGTCGACCATCTCTTTCCAATCGCTGCCGTCTAGAATATATTGATTCTTGAAATTGATTGTTAGTAAATTATAAAATATAATTATATATCAATAATTTTTAAGTAAAAATAAACTTTTTAAATTTTACAATTACTTTATTAATAGCTTCTAAGGTACGAAATAATAAAATAACAATGACTCGTTTTACGAAATATTTCACCAGAGATTAAAGTTATGTAGGACTAGGAGTATTCATCATCTGTCTGAGCAGCTTGAGGAGTAAGAATCTTGCAAATTAATAATAAATGTATCCATCTCGTCATCAACGATGCGATCGTGCTGACAGTATTCATTTTGATTTGACATTGAGTATTCAATTGTTTGAACATGATTATCACAGTTAACCCATTTTTCTACAGCAGAATTCGGCATATAAATGTTCCAGTGTAATTTTCTTTTTGTCTAAATTAGAATCAATTTCAATATTCGCTGTCCTTTGATATCCCCCCACACCAATTCGATGGGGTTTAAGTCTGGGTGATATGGAGGCAGCCTTCATGACCTGCCGCCTTTAAAATTTCATCTATTTTATACACATTTTCCGATCCGTGTTGCTTGATTAAATTTAACAAATCATATTTTCTTAAAGACATACCGAACTCAACGTTGTGTCTTTGCAGCCAGGCCTGTATGATGGCTTTTGTGGATATCGTAGGCTTTTTATCCACCTGTAACGAGTAGTATGAGGGATTGTCCATTACGATAACGGAGTTTGGCGGTAAACTTGGAAATCACTTTTCTCTAGTCCATTTGCTCAAGTTTACAAAATTCATACCGCTATGATAATCTCAGGTTTTGTTTTTAGATTAATAGAAGAGCTTCATCGATGAATCCACCTTGTCCTCTGCATGTAGAATAATTAAACGTGGCCCTTTGCCAATATGCGGCAGCATCCCTCGTTCTTCATTGGATTGCCAACACGCCGGTGCATTAAAAGATGAATTGACATATATTTCATCAAGATAAACGTTACTTCTTTGATCTCTCCCGTCTCTTCTCTCTCTCTTCTTTATCGCATTAAGATAAAGCCACCGCCACGATACAATGTTTTGTTGTTAAATCAATAAATTTTTTTGACTGACAAACAATAAAATTTTGACTGACATTTCTTAAATCGAAAGCAAAGTTTATGAATCACTGTTCTCAGATATTTTCGGCCACAATTTAAAATTCCTTCTTCTCTTAGTTTCACATTCAAAGTTTTTAATGTAGGAACCTTCTTGTAAACGGTGTAAAATTGAGTTATTTTTCTTCTAATTACGCATTCTGTAAAACTGTTTACTTCAATTTTTCTTTCGAATTTGTATTTTTTTTGTTAGAGATTTAAAATTTACACGACTATTTTCATCTTTCTGTTCATTTCCTTCTTATTATTTTACTTATGGTAGTCACCGAGAGTCCAGTAGCTTCAGCAACAAGTTTGTTTAGGTTATCTTGAAGTTACTCTGTAGAACTATCCCTTGATCTTGTTTTCTGGCTTTAAAAAAAGAATATACTTTGTATGCTATTTGTTTAGCTTGTTTGTCATTTTTTTTCGCAAAACGGGAAGAACGATTAATCTTGGTAAGTTTTTACCTTGTGCGTTAATGACGAAGCGTCCGTAACAAAAATACCAACCGCGCGCTGCGAGCACTGACAACGCACTGCCGCGTTTGACGGGGCTTTGTGCTCCGCGCACCCCTCTCACCCACCCGTTAACATCTCCCCCGCTCCCTTGTCCCGCCGGCGATACGCAGGCTAAGCGGTCGGACTATAAAGAAAATGGTTCAGTTTTAGAAGTCTCAACTAACTCACTATGAGACAATTTTCCAGTTACATTTGTAATAATAGCCTGTGCTTTTTTCGAAAGTTATTAAGTCGAAAGTTTTTTTAAATCACCTGAAAAATAATAATTATTATTTGAATACATACAGTGAAAAAAAAATGTAGGAAATATGAAGACGGGGCCGAAAAAGAAAGCTGAATAGGGCGAAATAGGCGAAGTGGTAACTAAGGGAAAGCACAAGGCGAAGCCGGAATAGCCGAAGCCGGAAGGCCAAACATCGGAATATGTTACTGATTCGTAAATAATAGCAATTACAGCTAAATTTATTTATTATTTATTTATTTATTTATTTACAGGATCACCAACGTAAGACACAGCATACAATAACATTTAGAAATAACATGCAAAGAGTTAATACCAGGCTAACTGGT
>DWNE01010927.1:0-10090 GCA_018249875.1 Cecropterus toxeus
GCCGGGAATCGAACCCGGGACCCGCTGCGCGTCAGACCGGTATGGTGACTATGGGGCCACGCGGGTCGCCAAACTCATATAAAGCGTTAAATTAAATTAAATGTATTATTATGAACAAAAAAAAACGGTTAAAGCTGTGGGGTTGTTGTTTTAATAATTTAACAATATTACTAGTTATTTTAAATATTTAAACCAAACGATAAGGTAGATGGTCTAAATGATGGTAAATAGCCACTGTCGCTCGTCGACTTTATAACAATAAAGTATTAGTCAATGCATCGCCGTCTTGGGAACAGGTTCATCTAGTATAATTCCACCTTATTTTCCACATTTTGAAGATCTTTTTATGAAGAAAATGTGGATATATTACGTCTCTAGTTATTAATAGCGGAGATAATAACGGCATGTAGGCTTACAGAGGCACATATTTTTACTTCATCTACGGGTCTTATTTCGCCTGTTCGCGAGAAATAACTTCGTTGAGGCAGAATAAATTGCAGGTCATCTGCGGTGGCATTTGTCAGCACGGTAATTTGTGAGGACGTGTAGTTTTCTTCATATTCCCGCAAAGTAATCCACAGTTGTCATTTGTCAACATTTCAACAATTCCGCGGACGAGTTTCGCAAACTTTTATTTTAGTGTTTTGAACCCCTGATTCTTGTGAAAGCACAATATTTTAAAACTTGAAGCGCTAGTGCAATGCCTTATAACTGTTGAAAGTAATAAGTGCTATGAACGAAAAAAAACTACGAAATGAAAAAAAAAACATAATTTGTTTACTAAGATGCAGAAAATTTAGAGTAGACCTGTCAGATGTTTGACACGTTCCTAGTTGGACCTATAGGGCATCCGTAGTTATATTTAGGTAATATTTCAATTTTAGCTTTAGTTTGGATAATTACTTATATCCATGACCAGTAGTGACACAAGGTGGACTGTGCGACTCTTGTTTCTTACTTGTGAATAAAAACTATGTTTTGGTTCTCCAAAAAATGTTTTGTAGTCTGTATGATCATTCTTTTATACAATATTAACTGCGAAACTGGTTCTGCGGTCGTGTTCACGCGATTTTGTAAGGTGGTAGAATTCTTTGTAGTTTGATTCCGGGAGCAACACTGCAACATCTAGCTGTCTGTCACATACGGTTTTGACTCAAAACAGCAGTGTAATGCGCTGCTGAGCTTTGGTCTAAAAGGTGTGGTAAGGGAGTTTGAGAAAAAGTACTTTTCCGAGGCGTTCCAACTTAGTCCTCAGGGGTAGCAACGCATCTGTGGCTAACCTCAGATGAGATATTTAATTTGTAATATACCTGTCAAAGCATTTTAATTATTTACGTAAATAATTGGGGAATTAATTATTAATTATTAATAATTCCCTGTATAAGTAGTGTAGAAATAAAAGAAGACTACGGTTTATGGAGTATGATAAACCCTGGCTGTACAGCCAGGGTTTTAAATAACTCGCATAGAGGTCCGCGGAGCTCGCATGCAATGTCACCGTAGACAAAGCGATATTGCATTGATTTGAACAGTAGTGGCCACAAATAAAAAAAGTAACTACGTCTATTTGCTTTTTAAAAATGAACGTTACAAACAAACATACAGTCAATTTACTTTTATTTGTCGATTCATCCGATTATGACGTATAACATACATCCAAGAGCTCTTAAAGAATTTTCAATTGAATTTACAGATCTACTACCTCAAAATTTAAATAGATATTTTAATATCAAGTGGATAACATCCTTCTAAAATGTATATGATGTAATAAAAGCAATTCATCTCGTAGGATATTAAAGTACTCGTATGATATTAACCGTCACATCTCGTGAAGCAGTTCTTGCGTTCCGAGGAAGTTGTGTGGTTGCCGGCTCTTTATCATTTAAAGCAACCATCTTAGTCTTCGCGAATAGCAACGCGTTTATGACCGAATTCAGATGGAACTCTTGTTCTATAAAAAGTCGCTGACAGATATCGCCACAATGACCACTTATGATTGTAAGTGGTCGCTACCATCGGATGAGGTGGATTGCGTACTTGTTTGTTACTTCTATCTTATGTTAAAAACATTATAAATCAAAACAAGTGGAATCGGTGGTATGCGTGGTATTTACTTTGTAGAGGGAATTTAAACTGCATGTATTGAAATCCAACTGATAACGAGATGAGCATTCTCACTGAAGTTCGCGTCACTTATAATAATACCTATACAGCTACTTATCAATAAATGGAAAAATTCTGCCAATTCGCACTTTGCTAGCGCGGTGGACTATAACATGAAAATCTTTCATTCTGAGAGAAGACCCGTGTCCACCAGTGGGACATTAATCGGTGAAGCCGAAATAGAAAAATACTTTGAGTATCAACATTCAACGAGACAAAAAGATAAATTTCGTAACTCGAGAAACTTTGTCGATTAATGTAGTACGGAATTCCATACTAAAGGCTATATACATTGTTGAGAATCCGAACCAACTCCGAAAGACAAATGACTTGGGAGTTTACGAAATCCGTTCCGTTTCGCAGATTTGTCATTGCTTTATTCGCTAGAAGATTACATCTAACTCGAATGCCTTAAGTGTATTACAAATATGAATTCGCTAAACAAGCGCACTGCGACTCGGAAGGAATGAATGGATGTGAAATGTTGTCACATCTGAGAAGTTACTATAGCTTTTGAGATTTATAAATGTGTGAGGCACGGGAAATGTAAGAAGAAAGCATATTTGATTTATAAAGTTTCACATATCTAAATGCCTGTTGGTGACTATTTACATCTTAAGATGATCGATTAAAGAGAGGGCCTTAAAAAGGATTATAAGGAGGTTTCAAATGTATATGCTACACGTACATTTGAAGCCTTCAACACAGATTTGAAATCATATGACTTCTCTGTCGTAGCTTGAATACATACATAGTCCAGTTAATTTTGGTCGAAGGAAAAAAATTCAGCTGTCCACACTTTCTTTATGACTTTCCCTTTTTGCCTTGCCGGGGATTGCCGGCACGAAACCTTTACACATCGGTTTTGTATCATTGGAAGTACATTTTATCAAAAATGCAAAGTTGAGTGTCAAATTTTGATTTCAGACCTATTTCGACTGGACTATAACAGTTTATGCAAATCTTAAATTAAATCCCCTCTTTAAATCCATGCATTGAAATTACTGATAGAATTTAGTGAATAGGTATAAAGGTTGCGAAAGATTCACAGTTCGATTCCGCAGCAAAGCGACATTGTGTAATAACATTAGTCTTAAGAATGTTGTATTCCAGCTAGAAGTTAATTAGCAGCTAGTAGCAGCTAGTAGTAAGTTAGCAGCTAGAAGTAGAGAGGCGTAATAAAAATTATATGTTTATTTGAATCATTCCAAGTTAGTTCTCGGAGCTTCAATCTGCAACATACTTGAGTTCAATCACACGTAATTCTTACATTTATGGGTTACATGCTCATTTTCTACTTCAATATTATAAATAATGGGTAAGTGCGAGTCGCGCAAAAAGGGTTCCATACCATAATTTATTATCTATAAAAAACACGTTTGTTGTATCGGAGCCACCCTTTAATATTTATTTTACTTTGTTTTTAGTATTTGTTGTTACAGTCGCAACAGAAATACATCATCTGTGAAAGTTTCAAATGTCTAGCTATCGCGGTTCCTAAGATAAAGCTTGAGGAGAGGCAGACGGATAGACAAACAGACGTAAGGACGGACAGCGAAGTCTTAGTAATAGGTTCCGTTTTATCCTGTGGGTACGGATCCCTAAAAAAATAAATGAGTTATAATTATGTTCATAAAATATTAATTAAGCGCTGTCGAAATTGCATGTGAACAGGAAAAAACTCGTAGTAGTAAATCCTTTAATACATTGCAAAAGAACCCGGTAAAATAAGTCACGAATTATTTAAAGTTAAAGTCTCAAAGGCTTTTGTAAAAGCCGTATTTAATTTTCTTACTTTACTTTAAAAAACTTTGAAGGTTTTATAACGCATATTTCTTAACTCGTTGAAATGGGTGTTTGGAAACCTTAAATCACTGGAGGGTTCAATTCAACGCGATTTTACGTAAAGTAGGTACAGTTTCTGAAGTATAACTGCGATCATTTTTCTTACTTACCTCAATCATTGTAATGATGGCGGCCTTAATTAAGTAAATCACCGTTTTATAATAGGTCCAAATTACTTGGTGTAATTTAACAACATCGTCTGATGAGAGTTCGTATTTTCTCGTAAAAACATAATTTCGACAATGTATCTACTTAGACGAAATTTTGTAATGAGTCACAATCTCAATATTCGGTGTTTGTTTTTTGTTCTTACCTCCGCATCCATAGTCAAATTCTTCTTTATTTTGTCCTCTGGTCTATTTCCATATTTAAACTCTTCTTTGTTTCGTCCTCTGGTATTTACTGTTAAAACTTACATAGTTCTTATAAGCCATTAAAGCTGTTCTACAAGTAGCTGAATAGCTCTGATTGATTGGCAATATTGGCCCATCAGGTAAATTGAGTTTCACTGGTCCGCTTACAGTTTCCGTGACCGATGACTACCATTATCGTTAAGGTTGTCAAGATTGTTCGCGTCCAGCCAACATACTTTTACATAATATATATATGTATATATAATTATATATATATTGTACTGAATTTCTATAAATAATCGACGTGCAATATTTAAAACTGCTAAAAATACACTCCGGTCAGTTTTTAACGGGGAAAAAGAAGTCTAACGAACAAGTGATCGAGTTACCTAGGTATAACTTTTGCATTTATTTATTGAACTACAAACTCTTGAAAGTTCATGGTGCATATTCGATTACATTATCAGAGTCCTTCCCTCAGGATTTTTATAGCAGGCGACAACGTTTGATAAACATGTCGGCTTGAGTAGAGAGACGCTTCGCTTGCTCGACATGTAAATTTTAACAGAAAATATTTGCGGGCGCGGATATATCTTGACAATCTTCATATATATTTTAGTGTCAATTTCATATTGCTGTGTATAGATGTTGTTGGGGTTTTACAAATATTGGTGAGAATGATGTGTCTATAAAAGAATTTGATTTTGAGGCTAAGTGCATATATTTTTTTAAATACATATATTTCAAGGGCGTTGATCTACATATCGCTGTTTTTGTGTTGTGTTAACATTCACGCAAGATAGTTTAGACAACCAATGTAGTTCGATCGTGGAAGTACAGACTACTTTTGCATTTTTTTATTGATTCAGAATTAAAACTCAGTGCTTGTAATACACCGTGGTTAAAGACTCTGTAAAGTAGAGACTTTGCAGAGTAGTTTCACGGTAACAACATTGCCCCGCGGTTACGCGCGCTACTACATAAGAAAAAACAAGCAAACCCCATTATGTCACATAGCCTAGAACCTTCCTCAATATATGGACTATTGAACATAAAAAAATTCTTGAATTCGAACCAGTAGTTTCTGAGATTAGCATGTTCAACCAAACAAACAAATTCTTCAGCTTTTTAATATTTATAGAATAGATTAGTACGATTACCTTTTACACGATTAAAATTGCAAATATGGATAATCTATAATGATTAAATGTTATCAGGTCAGGTGATTAAGTTTTAGGTTAGATAAATATATAAGTATAACGTATACAAGACTGCAGAAATTACACAACGTCAAAAGTAAATGAAAGGTCTACGCGAAAACACGAACTTGAACATGTTTTCACACCTTTGAGGTACTAAATTTTCTTTATACGTTCACTGGCGTTAAGAAAACTCGGCACTTTATTAAATCGCCTTCGCTTAAGCTCGCCTTATCTTCGTTACGCAAGATCTACAAAACGGCTATGTTGATCTAATGTTCGACTAAATTTACACATTTATATGCGTACATATAATAAAATGAAAGTACCAAGGGTATGTACAGTCACAGGCATAGGTATATAACTATGTGCACATCAGCAAAAGAATCTGTCCCAAGAACGACTTCAATAACATCTACACGAACGCAACAAAATATCTGACATTAACCGGAAATAGAATTATTATGGATTTAATGTCGTCACATACTTTTGCTTCGATTGATAATCGCAATTATTTGATGTATATTCTCTGCACATTATTTTGATGTCACTTAATTTTGTTGACTGTTATTGTCAGATATTTTTTCTGAATTCCTGCAGACAGATAATATTGAACTCGTTCTCAGGACAGACATTTTTGCTGACGGGTCCATAGTCGTATATATATGCTTGTGACTGTACATCGCCTATATTTGCAAGTAAAATGGATCGGAGGACTGATTAATATTAGAATTTTCTATATTTTTTTAGTTTATATGATTGACATCGCATCAAACTAAAACTATTCGATATAATTTAAAGGATTTAGAGTATATTAATAGTCCACTTCTTAAGGTAACATTTAGTGTTTAGTTCATTGCATCAAACCCATTACAATTTTATTTGTTACATTGTTTAAACAGTATAAAACTAGGGTACAGTCAGTTAATAATAATGCCAATCTAGGATCACTTAAATTTGAACTGAAGTGCTTATCATTTCTACTACATACAATTATTAATCTAACACGAACGTTTTGTTTAAAATATTAAAATTCATGGTTTAAATACCTAAAAATAGATGAAAAGTATTTTCAGAACTTCTTATTTTTATACTTTTTTTGTTGTTTTTGAGGGGGAAATCTTCTACAGGTATCTGACGTCATGGGAGCGACGCCAGGTTACGCTATATTCCCCTTTTTGGTAATATAAACATTTATATCTTTTAAAAGTTTGCTAATAAACATCTTTTTACTATGAATCCATTAGAAAATGAAAGAGCGTTTGCTTAAAGTAAAACGGCGCCTTCACGCACCCCCTGATAATATTACACCCCAACTCTTTGTTTGGGTGCTCGGTTAATATTGGTTTAGGCCTAACGATTCATTTGCCTTGTATTGTATTTCTCACTACACACTGCTGTTGCTCTATTAGACACCTCAAATATTTAATGAGTTTAAATATGTTAGTGACTATATGTGAGTGCTTAAATATATGGAGAAGATTGTACATATCTACAACCATTTCCATATCTTTGCCAGTAAATATTATTTAATCGTGTACAATTTGTAGTTTTTTAAAGTGCTATTAAAATTTTCTAAGCAAATCTTAGCAATTTTTATAAGTAGGTATATGCGTTAGATTTAAAGACACGGGAAATTTCATAATTTGTATGCATCTACGTTTTTAACTTTTATAAATTTGTACAACACATAAAATTAAACAGTTATCTAATAATTAGTAGGTAGTAATTTATATAGAATGTGTACAAAATTGTACAAATGATTTTTATAACGTTATCTTTCTTTCTACCTTTTCAATTTTCTGTATATCTTTCCATTGTTTTCTTTAAAATATTCATTCAAATCGCGTAATGTTAGAAAATCCCGCTGTATATTATGAACAACTATTACTAAATCTAAGACAGAAGTCTCCGTAATGTTCATATCAGCGTAAACAAGAAACTTCATACGTAGATGCAAGATGCATTATCTAACGACGAGCTTCGTTTAATACGCTCAATCCTTTATTTAAACATGTACTCTACATCGTACACTGAGGAAGGAACGTTTATAATATGTTAATTCCAAATCCGAGATAATCAACGGGACCAAACGCCTTCGACGCTACGACGTTTGTAAACTTATCTCGTGTTCTCGTTAGCGGGCGGAAGCCGCCTGAATACGTAAGCGTCATTCATGATCAAGGAATAGTCCGCGACGTGACTGTTGACGATGTATCTGACCAAGGGATTGACAAGGTAAGGCGAATCTGATAAATAGGAAAGTGTTTCTTATTTATAATACTCTCAGCAATTTCCCTACACAAATAAAAAATTAAAAAAATATTAATTGGCGTGAAACATGAGGCTTTGGTTAAATGTTAAAAATGAAAAAAAAAGTAATATTAATGAGCCGTATATGACAATAATTGAAAACAATATAACTTATCCAAACTCGCCTACTTAAATCGCATACAATGAAGTATAATAGCAAATTAAAACCGTTTTTCTCGAGTAACTTACAGTAAGTTACTCAAGAAATACGGCTCCTAATTTCGTCAGAATACCTACGCCACGGTCTTTAATACTTTGTTATTCCTAGCGTTACTTGCTAATCAGCGAAATTAGGGCAATCTTGTCACCGTTACATGGTAACAAGTAGTGTTATCAAGCAATTTGTACGGGTATCGTGTCTACGTGAGGACGGGTTGAAGACTGAAAGCCCTATCATTGGCAGCCTGGAGCGAAACGATCTCGAAAATCGCTCGCAATTTATTCATTTCAAGGATGTTCCTATAAAGTGTGGGTGACGTTTGTCACTCTGTTGTATTTATTCCGGATTGCGGTATTGGTACGCGAAGAGATAATGCTAACCAATTTGTCATTGATGTTTTATTCTTCGGAACTAGAAATGTCTTATCATCATGGAAATCAATCAAGACGACCCGCGTTGTGGAGCAGCTACCATACCGGTCTGTCACACAGTGGATTCTCTCACAGACATCTGAATGATCATTCGCGGCCAATTAAGAAATTTAATTGGCGACAATAAATATTCTTTGGCACTTATTTCTGCATCAATGTAACAACCAAAGTAGTAGTTAAATCTAAGTACTTACACTGTACTGTCTGTAGGCGCAAGTTAAGTTGAGTATTTTTGTATTTTTTTGTAATATAAGTATTTATGTATATATATATACGGGGCAATGGCCAATTTTGTCTCCCCACGCTAAGCCACTATTTATTGAAATGACATTCATCGAAATTTTGAGGTCTTGTAAGATCAAACACATATTATATATATATTCGTTTTAACGCTCAACGCTGGCGTTTGCAGCGTCAAGGGAACGACACTTGGAGTTTCGTGGCTCACGGGTAAGGGTGAACTGATCGTTCGGTTGCGGTTAAATATACAAATAGGCAACGATACTTCGCTCTTAATAGAAGGCTTAGTCAATTGTCTATGTTATATTATCAGCTCAATGTAAAATTAGCCGCGAATGTTTTTATAGTAATATAACTTCAAATAAAAGAAATATTATCATACATATCACTTTAATATCTAAAAGTTAAAATCTGATTTATCTTTTTAAGTTTATTATATTAAAGTTACAAGAAGTGTTATTGAAATTTTCAATCAAAGAAAGGAACAGCTTTTCTTGGAAATCCAGTACAAAGCTTTGCAATTTTCCTACTACAAATTTCTTTGCGTTCAGTTCATTAAAGTAAAACAAGTGGCTCCTATAATAAATTTTATAAAAGATGTTTTCTACACTCATAGCTATGTTTGTGTATAATGAGCAAGCAGGCATTCAAAAAAAGGTCACTGCTACCTCAACCGACATTTCCGGATCTATTTTTTATAAAATATTATTTTTATTTATTACTATTATAATTATTACTTTTACTCCTATGTATGCTTTTAATATTTTATGAATGCTTATCAGTGTTTATTTTTAGCTATATTATTATACATGCATATTTATCTTCATTATTATCTGTTTTTGTTTATTTTTTTTCTAGTTTCTAACTTCAATACAATACCGCCTTCTTCTTCATTGATATCTGCTTTCCGTGAAGGTTGATTGGGAGAGAATGCCTATGGCATCAAGTTGTACCACTTTGTACCTTTGTACCACTCTAGGTATATAAGTATTAATAAGTAAATATGTTTCTACTAAGTTATTTCGGCGACTTCATGCGCTTCGGTCTCTTTTACAACGATATTGAGTATACTTGGTACTTTGGTATATTGAGTATATTTGGTATAACGATGTTGGGTCACATCTACCGCGGTAATGATTATCCTATGTGTTTTTGTGGATTATGGTCTCTTTCAGCGAAATACGATCAGTATTTTTTGCTTGAAAGAGTAGGAAACACACACACCACAATTTCACGTTTATAATATTAGTTAGATAATATAAATGTATTTCTAACATACGACTTGGGGACCCGCAGTGTTATTCTATATTCTTTTTTTTTATAAATATGAAGTAGCAAACGAGCAAGCAGCCCGCCTGATGGTAAGTGGTTACTGCCGCCCATGGA
>DWNE01010928.1:0-10089 GCA_018249875.1 Cecropterus toxeus
GGTAATATGAAACATACACACACCCACACACACATATATACAATAACACAAAAAATACGATTAAAAATAAAACAAAACTTGCATTACGAAACTTCATAAAAATATAAAATTATTTATACAAAATAAATATACACATAAATAAAAAATATTGGAATTGTTGATTAACTTTCTGCAATATAGAAAGTAGGTACGTGCATTTTTTTAACAAATAATTATGAACTTCTAAAACGTAACCTTTCTTTTTCCTTAGTATTTCACCGTGTTTTTTTATTGTCCTCTTAAAGTTAAATTCAGGAGCTTGTTTTGAAAGTTGACATTGAGAGCTAATTATTCTCTCATTTACATGTAAATAAGAAAATTTATAGAGTGCAAACGGTTTTTAACGTCAATTCTTTATTTTTGTGCTATTATCTGGATATTTTTTTAATTTAATAAAATATAAAACAAATTAATTATGGTTGCTTGCGGGTACAGTACCTATTATGACGACCCGCGTGGTGGAGCACTCACCATACCGGTCTAATACGCAGTGGCTTCCGGGTTCGATCCCCGGCCAGACCGTCTGGGTGTTTTTGTATTCGTCTTTCTGTCCATGGAACCCACGACAGAGGAGAAAATCCTACTGTGGGACTATGAGTGTAGAAAGCGTTTTTGTTTATGTTATGTTTAATAACTATTATTAAATGAAAACCTACCTTCTACAGTTTAAACAGATTATGATCTTCTTTCTGCTGTTTGAATGGCGTGTCTAAAATAGTCCCTTTCAAAAACATTGAAGGACGTTTGAAAATAAACGATTTTTAGAAGTGGGTTTAAATTATCGAAAGCGTCGAAATAAAATTCAGAACCGCGATACGGTAATAAAACGTAAAATCGACGAAAAATATTGTGCAAACTCTAAAGTAAATTGAGGCCAAGCGGGAGTCGAATCCATTTTGAAAAAATAGAAGTAAAGTGCTTAGTTTCTGACTTGCGGTAAAGTAAAATTAAATTGGATTATAAATCGCTTGCAAGCTCGGAGTTTGCAGCACCACGAATAAAGGATTATTATAAAATCCACTTACATACTTCATATTAATTAAGTGGATCGCAAAGAGCCTAGCCAGTTTAGTAAATCGTCAGCTACAATCCGTACAATTGTTTTAAAACTAGTAACATCGTTAAAAACATTAAAACAAAAAACCTCACGGCTTAAAACGATTTGTTTGTTTATAATCATAAATAAATACATTTAATTTAACGCTTACATATTTTTTTGTCAAAATTGTCAATTAAGAGTATTATATCATATAGGTATAGGTATATGTATAATTTACATATATATGGTCTAATTACTAGCTTTCATTTGATACCCATATTGTCGTAAGAGTAAGAAAATTCGTCCCTCCAAGAACAAGGAGGGCATGTTTCAAAAAAATTATAGAGTCCATGTCACTCTGCAAACTGTGGCCAATGATATGCCACAATCTGTCAAGCCGTTTCGGCTGTAGCACGTAACAAAGAAATGGAAATACATACAAACAAACATACATACATACGCTTGGAAAACATTACTCTCCTTCTGACGCAGTCGGATGATAAAGAATATCTATTGCAATTATTTAATATTAATTTATCCTTTAATCGCCTTATAAATGTGGCACATTATAAAAAAGTTCGCCAAGTGCGAGTCGGCATCACGCATGAAGCGTTCCGAATCAGTATCTATAAAAACGGCAAAAATATCATGTTTTGTTGTCTAGTAGCCCCCTTATTTATTTTATTATATTTTTGGAATTTGTTGTTTTAGTGGCAACAGATATTCTAAATCTGTGAACACTGTAACTGTGTAGGTATCATGCTGTGTAGGTTTGATGAAAATAATAAAGATCAAGACTTTTAAACTCTAGAAAAATATTTATTCAGACCAAATTAACAATAACTGAAAGACACCATGAAAATATAAAACACAAGAAGAGAGCAGAAGAAAGCTTGTCAATTTATATCGCGCCAGTATTCAAAGGTGCGACATTGTTGTTTTTAATACTAGACGCGACGCATGTCTGCGTTTCTCCCAACATTCTCTCCTGAACCCAGACCCATTGCCGAGCTTTCTTCTGCTTGCTTTTTGTGTTTTATATTTTTCGTGGTGTCTTTTAGTTATTGTTAATTTTGTCTAAATAAATACTTTTCTACAGTTAAAAGTCTTGATCTATATTTATTTCATCAAGGTTCATTAGATAAAGCCTGGTTATAGACACACGAACAGACGGACAAACGTACAGCGCAATCTTAGTATTAGGGTTCCGTTTTAACCTTTGGGTACGGAACACTAAAAAACTTCTCATCACCTAGAAAGGCTTACTTCAGACAAAAAAACGCACAGTCTCCATGTCGATTTCATTTATATAAGTATTCCATAAAATCTAACTTCACATTTAAATCAAGCACATGTATCAGAAGATCTCTGTCGCATTTCTAAACTTTTAGAACAACTTCGCGAAGTTTGTTGGAGCACTGCCCGCCGCAAGTGGAAGCCAAAATTAGTACCTCCATTCCGAAGTATTAACATGAAGTGTTATTCATTGTACTTCGTTGTTACAATCATCATTTTATTTGAAGTTTGTTTATACTCTCATTCGATTAATGATAAGATATGATATCCAGAAAATAATGAGGTATGTACTAATCTCGACCGAGCCTGATTTTTCTTAATTTTGTAGATCAGTAACTATTTAATTTTCTTCATAATGTGCTGTGAAATTATGTCTATATTATGTATGTCTATGTGTGTGTCTATAACACGTACGACACAGGTGAAAATTCTAGTGTGGGACTATCAAATGAAATGACTTTATTTTGCATAGGCTTACGGTGGGCACTTTCAAATTGTCAGTAACAATATTTTTTTCTTACACTACCACCGGATCGGAACACGACCTCAACTGAAAAAATCCGGCAAGAAACACAGGGGGTTTGTCTTTTTTGCTTGTATAATATCTTATCTTTTAACAATTTGTTCGTTATGAGCGTAGAGTATTATTATTAATATTCAAAATATTGTTACATTTTACTATGCTGCACTTTGCAGCGAGATAAGTTTTACCATTTATATTTAAGTTGTAAAGCGATACTTCACGAAGTTTGTTAGAGAGCTACCAATCGCAACTATAAGCACCTCTACTCTGAAGTATGGACATAAACAGCACTTACGCTTCTATTTAGTACAATGTTCAACCTTATTGAATATTAAATGCATATTTTTATTTGAAGTACATGTAAATGGTCTACAAAACTTGTACACTGTTTAATGTTAGTATATTATCGGATACATAAAATCTACCAATTTGATACCTACATATATTGTCTTGATATTAAAAAAGTCGTCACTTCCCGCCTTGCTTCATCAATTTGGAAGCGCCATTTTTAAAAATTAGCCTATGCCACTCTGCAAACTGAGACGATTCTAATGATATGTCATACATCACAATCCGTCAAGCCGTTTGGGCTGTAATGCGTGCCAAAAAAAATGACATACATACATGCATACTCGATGCTCGAAAATAATTACCCGCCTTTTGACGCAGTCGGGTAAAAATATATATAAAATGTAGTGTAAACATTTAATTGACTATTTTGACAAAAGTAAGCGTGAACTAATTTTAAATTAATGAACAGAAATTTCGCGTTAAGCAGTCGGGTTTTTGTTTTACTGTTCTTACAATTGTTTAAAATTAAAATAAATGAATATAAAAAAGTATTTTTCAAAACAAGCTTTTTTGCGCACTGTATTGAATTCTACAAATTAAGCTCTTTCATTTGATACCCATATGGAATGGGTTGGAAAAAAATATGTATTCCGCCATTATGTTGCGGCGGCTATTTTGGAATCACAACAACATTGATTACATATAATTTCATTGTCATCAGAACTAAAGATGTATTCCAAATTTCAGCTCAATCGGTCACTGAGAACTGGGTTAAATTCAGCTTGCAAGATTTCACCCAAACATACATACAAACATTGTAAGTTAAATAAAAGCTTTTAATAACTATAAACGTGTAGTCGACCTAATGGTAAGTGACCACCGTCCCTTAGATCTTCTTCAAAGTTAGCGCTTCTTCAGAGTAGGCGTTTGATAAACGTACACACAGTAAAACCGCCGCGACAACGCAGCGCGTACGTTGCATTTTAGCTGGTGCATGTGTCTCGGGTCAAGGCGTTGAGCGGATTTTGGCAAATTTCGCTAAAATTTGCAGCGAAATTTTGTAAGATCGATATACTTACATTTAACGTTTTTAACGCTCAACGCGAATGCTTCAAGGGTTTGTTTTGTGGCGCTTGGATGTGACTGTGTACATATTATTGAAACTATTTGGTCTCCTTTTATAATTATAGGTGTTTATAACTAATTTTACGTAATTATCTTTAAAGAAAACTTAAATTATTTTGTGGTGATTTTCTTTTTAAGTTTTCTCTTCTGTTGGCTGTTCTCACGATTGCTTCGGAGATTTTGTATTTCTAAAACTTCATTATTGAAAACCAAGTAGTTGTTTGGTGAATATTAGAAATAAGACGGAATCTTACCATAACCCATATTCTCCTACTAAAGAGAAAAAAATACGGAACAGTTCCATATACCTACTCCTACTTTAACACAATCAGTTACTGCTGAGTGCAGATTAGACAAACAAAGGAAAGCAAACGATACCGTAACGAATCCAAATACGACTCAGCGATTGCGAACGTGTAGTAGGTATATTGGAGAATCACTGTATGGGTCTGATTACCACATTTGGAACACGGCTCGTATCTCCCCTTTTCACCTTGCTAGATGTTCACCATGCAGTCCATTTGATGATCAATAGCTCTCTTCTATAGACATCTATAACAATCCTAGATACGATTAGAGTAAGCTTCCTACCTTAGACTAGCTACAGACAGCCCCGAATCTAGGACGGGAGCAAGCCGGAGCCTACGCCCCGGCGGCAAATCCAGAGGGCGGCAAATTCAAACCTTGCTAACGAATGCACAACTCACCATTGATTTAACTTTGACCATTGGGACGGATAGTCAGTAGGAAGTGGAACTCTTGACACGTATACGTTTTAATGATTGCCAATTATTGGATATTTGATGACTAAAATGATGGTAAAAAGAAATTCTAGTGGGCAAGGACGGCATTTTTAAGTTTTTGCCCCGCCTAATCGTTAATTTATTAACTTAATATTTCATTTCTAGTAAAACACAATTAGGGTAGGGTGTCCTAAGTTTGCGCGGGAGATAAGACTGCGTTAGGCCTGTATATCGAGAAACAAATGATATCTGCGGCTAACTTAAGTCTTGTTTTGGTTCTTTAACAGAATTGAGATCGCACCGAAAAAATAATTAAAAACAATGTATAAACAGAATAGCTAGGTAAGTTTAAATTTAAATATCGATTTTGATGTAATTTTGAAACTGCCAACATGTCATCTTACAATATACTTTAAAAGTTTGGCTTTCGTTTTGGTTCGCACATTTATTCCTATAAATATAGCAGCTAAAAGATATTTCGATAATTCTTTATATGTCGCGTTAAGAGACATGCTATTGTATATTAAGCAGCTCCTTAAGTTTGCGCAGAATCGTAGCACCTAAAATTGCGCGCGCAAACTTACCTGGTCAAAAATCTTCATTAATATATATATTTTTAGTTTGTCGTAATGAAATAAAAAGATTTATTTTTCTAATGTCTAATGAAAGAAAACGGTCTGCGGAACGTCTCCGTGTCCTCAGCCTATTCTAGATGAAGCTAGAAGAAGAAAGCAAATCGTCTTAGAAAAATAGCAAACAAACAAAAGGAAACAAAAGAAATCTGAAATACTTAGTAGTTCACCATCTAAGCTATAGCTTGAAAAATAAAGTGAAGAAGGTTTTAAACAAAAAACAAAGGAAATTGTATAAAAACCTAAAAATCTACCTCAGAAGAAGGCCGTGCGGTGGTCGTTATAAAGAGTATAAAAACACGAACATCGAGGATTGTGATGCGTGTTTTGGATAGTGGCATGAAGAATGTATGCAGGCATTGTGTCGTATAAGTGTGATTTATGCACGTAAATAAATTCTTCATTTGTAATTGTAACTCCATAAGTTATTTTTCATAATGCGCAGTCTTAGGAACCCAGAGTGATAAGATTGCGCGTTTACTATTTCTTATTATTTTTTTAATACCTCCTAAAGTTGTTACCAAATAAAATTGAGAGTTAAAAAAATAAACAATATGAATATTACCTTATGTAGAAATAAAGATGATCATGCTAATTGTTTTTTTTATTAATCAGGAACCAATCTAAAATTAAGTGCGCAAACTTGGGGCACAGGATTTTTAGAAGATAGAGTATTAGATTAATTATGAATATTCATATATTCCTATTTTTATTTTCGAAATAAATTCCTGTTCGTAATTCCGAATTCTAAATGTCAAAGGGGCTTTATTGTCAAAGGGAATTCATATCCATATCGAAAGCTAAGGACACCCAATTTATTCTACTGAGTGCGCATATGCTGTTAGACGCAATACTCGGAAATGAGTTAATTAGGCCAAAAATTAACATAATATATAATTATTATAGTGATGGTGGAAATTAAGCGCAACGCCGCCGCGGCCCATTTCGGACGGTGAGGGGATCATCCGTCACTGTCGGGCCTCTGTTATTTGCAGTATATTTTTGCATAAAAATAACTTTACTACGATGGAAAATGCTGTGAAAAGATAAATCGTCCAAACGAAACACCTTGTACGCTGAATAATACATGAATTGTTGTAAGGTGGCTTTCAATCGATGTTATGTTATTTCTTTCTAATAGAGGTAACATGTTAAAAAAGTTACAGTTTAAGAAGACTAAAGATTTTTTCTCTGAAATTGTAATAACAAAATACTCATCAAACGTCAAGGGGTAATATTTTGTTATTCGATATATATTGTTACTCTAATTACTTTATATTAAAGTTATATTAACATTTTCATTCTTTATGATTAATTAAATCATTAAATCATTTAAGTTGGAAGTAAATCTTACTTATTATAATATTATAAAAAGTAAATGTTTATAAAGATCTGTGTTTGTTATTCTTTCAGGCAAAAAATGGTCGTCATATTTGTCATATTTGGATAAAATTTGATATACAGATAGACATGACATAGACACATGGAATTACACATTATCGTGGTAAACTTGACCGAAACGGGCGGACCCGCGGAAATAAGCTAGTATACTAATATAGACGCTTTCGCTTTCTACACTCACAGCCAAACAGTAGGATTTTCTCCTGTGTCGTGGGTGCCATGGACACACAAAGACGAATACACAAACACCCAGACCCAGAACAGAAATCTAAACTCATCATTCAGATGCCTGTCTGGCCGGGGATCGAACCCGGGACCCACTGCGCGTTAGCTCGGTATGGTAACAGCTCGGCCACGAGGGTCGTCAGCATAGAACTACACATTTTTTTCTGCATAACGATATATCGATTTCGCAAAAGAGCTTTTTCGAAATTCGCAACGCATAAGGTTAGTTCAGGGAGCTTCCGGGAGAACTTTTCACTTAAACACTCTAATCCTGTAATAAATTCCACGCACGTAAGTTTCGATCCGGCATCCTATTATATGCAAGAATAGGAACGAACTCGTGCAGAATTTGGAACTTATAATACCGTCCGAATAGATAAGACTTATATGTATCTGCCGAAATTACGTTTAAAGATAAGGAAAAGGTTAAAAAAAAATGGTTTACTGTAATTTGGTTATTTATTACTAGTTAAATCTTATTTAGGTCTTTGTTACATAAAGTGATACGGTAGTGGCATGAATTTCAGCCTTTCACACTTTAGTGAAATGTCAAATGAAGACATTTGTCTTCATTTAGGCCTAAGTGCCCACTTACAAATGTTCATTTACCATTTTTTTCTTACACTACCACCGGATCTGAAGAAGACCTCAATTGAGAAGATCTGGCAAGATACTTAGCGGGTTTGTCTTTTTTTTGTAATACTTTGTATCTTTTTAACGTAAACTAACTTATACCTACCTACTTGGCACGTAATTATCGATTAAGTAGGTTCAAAGGCTTCATCTGGCTTCACCAGTTAATGACTTTGAAAATCAATTGATATAATTATAGAGCAGTGGATTTTGCATACCTAGGTGGTAGGACGCCTTGGTGACATCAAATGGTTAAAATTTCATATATCATGTTTTTACTCTTTAGAGACGAAGGGGGAACTGTTCCTCCCTGTCACTGTCACTCTTGGTGATGATCTTTCAGCGATGAAAAAATATAAACTACAAACATCATAAAACTATGAGAAAAACTGCATTTGTTACTGTACGTTTCAAAATAATTTTGCAGTTAAACTGTCCCACGATTCATTAAGTGTAATTTCTAGGATTTGCTGATTACGTATTCGAGGACAGAGACATTGGTTGCAGGAACGCGCGACGTGCGAGGATGTAAATTTATTCATGGAACTATTTCCTATGCATTGGCATAGATCCTTTCAGTGAATCAAAAACGCCGGTGAACTACAAGTTTGTGACAAAGAACACAATAGCTTACTCGTTTTGTGTGCAAGTATCTGCCAATAAACATATTTTTGAAAATTTAAATCGAGTCGTCGAGTTGATCTTTTTACTAGTTAGTGGTGTTTTCTATTTGCTTATAACTGCAGCAAGTTACAACAAAGTAAACCTTGCGGTTGCTTTGGCTTGGTCCTACGTTGAAAGCATTTTTTTTAAATATGACCAGCAGAACAACAGTATGTCTGTAATCTAATTAGGTCTACCTATTTCTAGCGTGAAACGTTTCTTGCGTTTCGGTGGAAGAATGGGTTGCCGGTTCATTTATATATGCGCCCATCTTAGTCCTCGGGAGTAGCAACGCATCTGTGATCTAATTCAGAAAGATTCATGTAATCGAAATCATGTAGGTAAAACCTCTTTCTAAGAGTACATGGGGTTGGTTACAAATATCTATGGGCTTACACATATCATCAGACAGGCTGTAACTTACTTAGTTAATTCAATGTTATGAAAAAATAATACATCAGGCCGTTTATTGGTTTCATAATAATAACAAAACACAGATGAAGCAAGTCCTATAGAACGTAAAACACAATGCAAACATATTTATGTCATATTTTATTAATCAATAAAATCCTTGTAATAATCAGAATTACATCTTTACAAATGTACAATTTCCTTTACTAAAATATGTTTAATCAAAACTGAGATAAACTTACGTTATCAAATGTTTTGAAACACCACAAACATTTGCAATTAAACGTAAGATATAGACGCTATTACTACCTTTGAATAATAGCTATTACCCGTTAGTAATGTTTAATTTAAGGTACGACGAAGCCATAGATCAAGCCGTTTAAGATTATTTCGTCTTTGATGCATCCAAGTGATGTCGAGGCGGTAACCAGGCGCCACTTGAGCGCGTCTGAAGTGTTGTATCTTATGGTTACTTAGCTCGTCTCCTCGTCCCACGAGACACTTGACGCAGGTAGCTGACCGCCACTAACTAGAGTCAAGATGGACATGTGACTTGAATTAATTTTGATGTTTCCTGTTTCTAGTCATACATTGTTTTTTATTATGGCGACCCGCGTGGCGGCGCAGTCACCATACCGGTCTGTCACGCAGTGGGTCCCGGGTATGATTCCCGGCCAGACAGAAATGTGAATGATGAGTTTAGATTCCTGTTCTGGGTCTGGGTGTTTGTGTATTCGTTTATGTGTGTCCATGACACTCATGACATAGAAGAGAATCCTACTGTGGGGCTATGAGTGTAGAAAGCGTTTATGAAAGCGTTTTATGTGTTTATTTTTTGGAATACTTTAAATTAGTAGTTACAAGGAGTGAACTTAATGGTTAATCGCATCCTCTAAAAATCAATTAAATGTGAGCAAAGGCAATAATATGTGGTAGAGACGGTATGAACAAGAAATATTGATGTGGTACAGAGGTATTATAAAAATATTGATATCTGCTAAAATATTAATTCATACATGTTATGTACCTACATTATGTTAACAAATCTTTGTAATGGTTTAGCAAAAA
>DWNE01010929.1:0-10089 GCA_018249875.1 Cecropterus toxeus
GCAAGACCTGCTTCACGCTAGAAATAGGTGTGGCGATGGTACTTCCCCGGTCGAACTACATTGGTTCTACCACCTGGAAAATTTTATATTGATATATTGTATATTGATATTTATATGTATAACTGTAATATTATTGCTTTTTCTGATTTTAAAATGCATATTGTTACAAAATGTTACGTTTATTACGCAGTACGCTATATGAAGATCAAGAAAAGTATAATAAAATTAATATACTGCATTTTTATAATTCCCTAAAAAAGTGTGCTGCACTAAAGATCATCGAATTGTAACATTGCATATACACTACACTTAAACCCAGATAATAGTCGTACAGATAGCGCGGATCTGGAAAGATAGCCCACATAAAGAGCGCACTCGTATATGGGTTAGATTAAACGATAGCGACTTTCTAGCTGCAGATTATATTCACAATGGTTTGAATAAGCGTTAAGATGGCCGCGATAGTTCGACTGGAATTAGAGAAGGAAACAATTACAACACGAGTCCAATGTAATTTAAAGAACGTGAAATTACTTTGATTTCAACAAACGCTTCGCAGCATGGTAAATTGTTATTGCGTCACGAACGAACTCTATGGTACGTACCTACTTGATGAGATGCGAGTGTCTCGTTTTTTATTTATAAAAAAATTGGGCCACGTAAAACTCGTGTAAATATTTATCCATACCATTTATCCTATGTTATTGAGCTAAAAAGCTATTGTAACATCTTGGAGTACTCTATTTTCATGTTAAAGAGTAAGTGTATCAAGTGCAATATAAAGTTATACAAATAACAATTAATAAGATGGTGGATTAATAAAGGATCGTTGTTTCTTTCAACGTATATAAGACACGTCTCGTCATTTACGTGCTCTTTGACCAAAGTTTACTTTAATCAAAGCTCATTTACCGAACTAATTTTCTTTGTTTAATTTGTTTTCTGTAAACAAACTAACTTTATAGCAATAAACGTTACTGCACACTATTTTGAACGTAATAATAATATATTTATGTTAAACTCTTTGGAGCTTAAGGAGTTACCTCTTTTTTGTAGAAGATCTCAAAGCATAGAGTATTTTTGATGTATTTAAGTACCTAAGAACCATCATCATCTGGAGATTAATACTGTCGCCGGTAGATCTGTTATTAACTTGAAAAAGGATTGGAGTTCTGTCGGATCCTCTTTGAGAACGAATAAAGAGTTACGCGTAAGTGAAGTAATTAAGGTTAAATTCCCCTTTTTAGCGGTCCCACTGAAGAGTTCTACTAGTAGCTAGAAGCTATATTGTAGTTCAAGATCTAATGCAATTGATCTACGGGGTTAGCAGGAATGAAAACGATAATTTTTGTAGTTTTCAAGTCACATTATTAACTACTAAATGTGAACAAGTCAATGGATAGTGAACGATTAATTAGGCTCTCTATCTCATAGTTTATAACGCTTTCTACACTCGTAGCCCCAAACTAGGACATTATCCTGTATTGTGGGTATCATGAACACATATAAAGACCAATATATAAACACCCAGACCCAGAACAGAAATCTAAATTAATAATTCAGATGTCTGTCTGGCCAGGGATCGAACCGAAACCGACGATTGGTCTAATATGCAGTGGGCATGTCAGACCGATTGTCAGGTCGTCAATAGTATGCAGCTGATCAATTGTTGTGATTACTTTTAAATAAAAGTTTATAAGTATTATTTATTTATCTAATATGTGATCGCATAAAAGAACCAAAAATTCCTAAAAGTTCCTGTTCCTTACCACACCTCCCTGAGAATTAGAGATAAGAGAATTTTAAACATTAGTCTAACTACTATATTATTATACCTATTATATGAAGTTGGACAATACAGTTACTAAGGCATTGTAATGAAAAAACATGACGCAACATATCGACAGCAAAGAGCGTGTGAAATTTCCCCGATAAGATATCTTAACAATAATTGTCAGATTGGCATGAGATCTTTATGATAAACTCGAATTTATACGTTATTTTTTTATAATAATAAATGTTAGTACGCGTTGGACGCGTGTCACTTCCTACGACAGGGGAAGCCTTAGAACCTTAGAACAGGTATATTTAGGGTTACCACCTTTTCCAGCAATTAAAGTGGGCTATAAAATGTAGACAAAACAAGTACTCAGTCTCAAAATAAAGTACTGGAGCGAGGGATTTCAAGTCGTCCAAAAATGAAGGGAAATGTAGAAAATTTTGACACCCGTGTCTCTACAATTTGACGAGCAAAAAAAGACTCCAGTAACGTGCCTATAGAAACTGTATAATTGCATAAAATGTTTGTTTCACTTAAAAATACTTAGGACACAACCTTTTTATTGCCAGAATATGCAAAATAAAGTATTTTCCTGTACTTTATTTTTCTCATAAAATATAAAGAACGATTCTTTATCATAAACTCTATTCGCTTAAAGCATTTGTATACTTGAAACTATTGTAGAATGAAAAAAAGATTTAGGATTAACTTGTCGACTAATAAGGATACATAGTTTATTATTTCAATTGCATAAAAACTATTATCACCGTCTAAATTTAGTAGCCTTAACTAAATGTTTTTAGAAGACTAGTCTATAAGATCTATTCAAGAAAGAACTCGTCTATAGCTGGCTAACCTTACGTCATCGTTCGAAGACCCGTGCCAAATTGATTAAGTATTAGTCGTAAGAGTTTTAGTTGGGCTATGCTTGAAACTATCGATGTTATATGAAAGTTCATAAGATACGTCAAAGAAAGAAGGTATTATGTTTTATTGTAATAGGCAACTGATTTTAATATGCCCCGTCACCTATCTTGATTTTTTTATTTCAGTAATTGTTCTATGATTATGTTATTTTTTGACGGGTAACAAAAACTTATAATAGCTTATTGCGAGTTTTTTTACGTATATATATTATATTTTTCCGAATCATAAAGATACAGTAAAATGAGTTTTAGTCCAGTAACTTTTGATAACGGAATACATTAAATATTACTATGTAAAATCTTTACAAAGGCTCCGTGGAAAATACTGGCTATGAATTTTATATGTGCAAGCACTGTTAATTACTATTGTGAAGCATATTTTTTGTAATAATATCCCATAATCTACTTAACTTCAGCTTAAAGTACATTACAGTGGCGTGGTATTTCTCTGATATCCTATCACTGCCTTGAAACTTGATACATTACTTAACTTACATTTCACTTGTTGTTCCGAAAATGTTTTTTGTGTACGGCTTCATCGGAGTCTTACTAGTCACGATACAGTAATAGTAAACTAAACTTGGAGTTACAAAACGTGCATACACAACGAAATTGTCCGAATAAACTTTATTGTTTAGCTGCAATTGCTGTAACGGTCACAAATTCACACAAACTGGCACGTATTTTCAATTTCATTAACACTGTAACTGGCACAATATCACAGCGCGGGAGATTTTACTTATCTGCGGAGATAAGTTAGAGGAATAAAAAGTTCGATTTATGAATTGAAAAGTTGATAGTTTAGAGCGGCAGTAGGGCTCCGTGCGGGCGCGGGGCTGAACGCGCAAGCGGATGTGCGCAGGGAGCCGGCTTGCTGCGGCCTGCGCTTACCGTGCGACCAGTGTTGAACCCCTATCGATTGTTTACTATCGACAATTTCCAACCAAACGATAAATACTGTATCACAAAAAATATCTGTTGAAAGCAAGTAGTACCACAAGTTATAACACACTAGGATCAATTAAATTAATAAACGTAATAATTAGATTTATGTGTATGTATAAATAATAGGATATTTAAATATAATCTGTACTATTAAAACAAAATTTTTGCAAATAACAAAATACAGTACATTTTGTATATACCTATATTTTACTTGAATATCTTTTCTTTAGATCTTAACTTTAATTATTTTGGTGTTACTAATTCCCAATATTGTTTCGTAATATCGATACATCATATTTATGAACTTTGTTTCTTCCCGATCCGACTTTCGTGTTGCTTGACACTGTTGTGATAAGCAAATATTTGTTGCTCATTACAACATTATCAAGCATCTGCATTCTGGTTTGAGATGTGATTATAAAGACACACGAAGCGTTCAAAGAATGCTAAATTCGCGAGAAGCAACGCGTCTGTTTCCGAGTTATGTTCATCTTGATTAACGTCAAATGAGACTAACTGCAGTCTTTAAACTCGCTTGCAATCAATTTTATAAAAAAAGTGAATGTTATAAATTTTGTTTATCGATAAAGATTATCGACCTTCCGTCAACTAACAACGTGACTCACCTCGCTTCTCAACGCCAACAACAAAACGTAGCGAAATAGTAAAAAGGCGTAAGTGACCGGTGACGACTCTACAAAAACGTTTTACCTCTACCGAGGGCCGAACTCGGCCACAAAAACACACAGCGTCTGGCGTTTACGTCCACTCGGACTTTCGAGAGCTCGCCGAACAATGAACTTGCATTGGCGAACTAGACCAAACAGCGCGGTAAAACAGTTTTGTATATAGAGCGGCTCAAACTCCAAAACTAAATGGATGTTTGTCGGTGTGCAGGTAATGCACGTAGGATGACCGCCCACAAACATGCATATGTAACTGTTATCCCTCATTATCCACTTACCAGGTACGCCAACTGCTTGTATGACCTTCCGTTTAATCACTGTGTAGTTATAGGCCTTCTTACTTAGGAGTTTAGTGCTAGTGCTGCTAGGGAAGCACCGGTGAGTTCCATCTGAGATCCTGGGGCTTACCTATATGCACATTGAGGCCACCAAGGGTTTTAGTGAGTAAAATTTCATATAACTCAACTTTATACGAAATACGAAAAAGGAGTTTAGTGCTATAGTTCGAAAAAACATTTGTATCTACCGTCAGGGTAGTTCACACTACGATTGGGTAAAGTTCCACTAAATCAATTTTTCCAACAAAACGATTGCGTCAATTTACAATTTGTGGGCATAATAAAAAAAGATACAACGGATGCTTCTCGGTTTAGCTGTGGTCATGCCGTGACCGTATCTTATTCACGTTTTATTACCACAAAAACCTTTAATATACTTACTCGATAATAAAAACGCACTTACAAGTCTAGTATTTTTTGTCAATTCGACTGTTATAATCTGCAGCCTTCTTTAACTGAAGGTCGGTAATTATTGTTGAGGCGTCATTATTACCTATATTTGTAGGTAGAGACACAGGATGTAATTTAAACACATGAATAATTATAATATTGTAATTGAATCAAAATTAGACTCTCAAATCAGTTGAGTGAATTATACAAATCAACTCGAGACAAGTAAGCTTATGACAAAATATAAAAGGAAGTAAGTATCAAATAATTATTTAAAAATTATTTAAGCGTAAGGAATTTTCAAACCAAACGTTTTTCATAGTAAATTTTATCTCACCTAAATGTTTCAAAAAATAAGATTGTAAAGAATAAACATCGAAAGTTATAACAATTAATTTTAATGATATGTATTTATGTTTGAATATAAGTAGAGGTATGGAGGGTTCGGAAGAGTAATTCATTGTACAAAAGACTTCAACGCTCTCTGAAGTATAACTAAGTTTTAACCGTAACCGTTATGACAGCTAACCAAGGTTCATACAAAGATCTTTTTTACGATATGTAGCTTTGCCTTAAAATAAATAAAGGAATGTCAGAATCCTTAGATTTGATAATTATTTTTGGGAGATTCTGTTTATAAACATGAACAAAACCACGGAGCATAACTAGTGTTATTCGTAAAGTAGACTTGTAAGACATGAAAGACCAATTCTTTAGCAGTCAATAACATTATATAATACCTATACCTGTATACAATTCAACTTGAGGGTTGTAAGAAAATTGCTGCTAATAATCACTAACAATAATTTGATACTACGAATTAATTAGCTATGTACTAATTAAAATTTATTAGTTCCAAGTACCTCATTACGACAGCAAAAACTAAAAAGATTTCATTACTATTTTAACAAAATTAAGACAAAACTACTACGCACAAATAATCATAATCAGAAAGGTTGTGCTTGGTCTGTCTCTTGGTCGAAAGCAAACTCCCGTTATAAAAGTTAGTAACTTTTATTATATCCATAAATCTTCTTAACCATGGAAATAAAGTACATTAGTCTCAATCGATTTTTTAAAGAATAATTGTAAATAAATTTGATGATATTGTTAAATTTAGTCAATGTATTAAATTTTATGTCTTTATCATGTCGTTCTTTTGTTCGTCATGTCTTCAATCATGAAAAAAATAATGTTTTTGTGATATTAGTTGGTCTGTCCGTATGTAAACACTATACTTCTCGTTAAATCTATCGTTATTTTTATATTAAGTACACCCACAACGAACTTGTAACCTTGCAATTACTATCGAATTGTGTAAGTCCTCAGTTGATAAAATCTAAGGCTTCCACTATTCAAGTAGTATCTACTTGACCAACCAGTTCCACGTTATATTTGGCAGTTAGAATATTAGTTCGCTATGAAGTCAGTCAGTCATTTAATCAGTCTTTTTAACTATTTTTGTTAAAATTATTTGCTCTTTCGCAAACTATGCGCGTGTTTATCTACAAATACCTATAATGTACATAGTAATGTAGATCATTAAATGAAATCAAGTAAATTATACTAACCATAAGAGTGAGATTATTGGCGTTTTAGAATACATATTGTAAAAACAATGATAATAAATTGTGTCTAAGTCAAGGAATCAAAGTCAAGTGTGAACTAACATAAATATTTTCAAGAAGAAGCGAAGATACTTTTAAGAATTCACGCGTCAGTTTTGATATTATGTAAACATCAGAAATAAATATACTTACTTAAAAGGAAATCTTTCTGAGGAAACCTGTATGCCCAAGAGTTTCCCATGGGGTTCAAAGGTGCCTAGTCTACTAGTGGGTACTTGACGATCATTTATGATCTATGATGTAGCTAAAAAGATTTTTCATTGGGAGAAAACAAACCCAACCTAACAGTGGGACATACAATTTTTGTGATGGCATACTCAAGATTCTATAATCTAAGTTATATTAATATTGAGGGGTACACCCTTAACCGAATGATTAAATAGACTCGATTGAAATCTCCACAATAAAACATAAAAATCAGATTGTCCAGTATTTTGTTAAATTCTAATGGTGCAAATGGGAGTTGCCATATTGAGTTCGTTAGGCCGATTCACACATATTAGTGAGGTCACATTTTCGCTCGGTCCGGCACAGATCCGCCATATTGTATACAAGCTGTGCCACGCAGTTTCACCCGCGTTTATTAAACAACAATCTATTAAAAACAAACAAACATAGCGTGATGTTATTTAGCCTAAAGCCTTCCAAGTTAATTTACTATTCAACACAAAAATATTTTTTCAATTCGAACCAATAGTTCCTGAGATTACCGGGTTCAACCAAACAAACTCTACTCCTTTATAATATTAGTATAGATGAATTCACCCCTGTCAGTCAGTGTCAGAGACGACACAGTATTCTCATTGTCTAAGTGAGCCTTTATTAATTGAACTACCAGAATAAAAAAAAATCAGTCTTCATGTTTTTTCCGTTTTAATTTAATTTAGTTATTACGTTTCGTTACGCAGTTACGTAGTTTGAAGATAGTGATATTATGTGTCACATTTCAGTCGACCGAAGTTGAGTTTTTATCTATTGTAGTAATTTATATATATATATATATATTATGATAAATATTATACTCTTTAAATAACATTTTAAGGTATTTTCATTTAAAATTACTTGAGTCAATAATATATGAAGTAATGTAAAAGTTGCATGTGACCTTTGGAAGAACCAAAGGGTACTTGAGTTAATCCTTAGTGCTAATCTAAATTAAAGGAATAATTAATGGACATTATCGAATAGCATGTCATATCTTTATCTTAATCATCACAATGGTATTTTGTCATAATAGACGGATATGAAAAATAATCACGTCATTTAAATTACTTTAACCGTTACATAATTATGATAAAAATATTTTATTTTTTAAAGTGTCATACATAATTAAGTAATAACAATGTATGTAGTAAAGCGCCATCTAGCGTTACATAGAATCATTACATGGCGGCAAACACTATAGAGAGAGTTAGTTGAATTTAGTTCGTAAAACCTCAATAGATGGCAGTGTCGCCTACGTATGTACTGTGTTTATGTTTTTCAGGTTTTATTATATTTTGCTGTTTATTTAGCCTGTTCCTTGTGATGATAATGCAATATATAATAATAACAATGTTAACTTCTTTTCTGTTGTGAATGTAATATTTTTAATACCTATTTGGCACTGGCACAAAATAATTTAATTCTAATATTCGAAAAAAGGAAACATTGCGAATAGAACATACGAAAAAACAAATGAATAAACTGTAGCAATATTTATTGCGTAATAAAATTTGTCTGTGTTTTAACATAATTATCGCATATTGGTATTTTATTTAACTAGTATCTTAGTCTTAGTAACTCAAAATAGAGATTTCAACCATACGTAAGTACAGCATACTTTTTTTATAAAGAATGGAAAACAAGGTGAAAATTGATTATTCGGAGTACTAAATGCGTCATTTTATTTATTATATCAAACATTTTTTTATATTCTTCTTTACTTCCATTAAATTCCGTGCTTCCATTAATAGCATGAGGTAATTTTGGCGATTTTTCGGCTTCCCCTCCCTCCTTGGATAGATGTAGTGAGATTTGTCTAAAAATAAAACTTGAGATTGTTCTTAAGTAGGTGAAATATGTTTTGTTTAACTTAATGCAGTATTTCGCAACTTTTACTCGCTATTGATTAGAAAAATGCGTGATATAAAACCGAGGACCCATCCTCCCCCGCGTGAAATTCTGTCTCCCTGCGCTCCCCCTTAAAAGTCTCACGTAAATAATTGATGCCTCCTTTTATACTCATGTAAAGTTGAAAGTTACAAAACATGAATTAATTTAACAAATATATAAATAAAAATAACTTAAATGTAAAACGAAACATATTGCCAAATGAAATGAAATAAAAAATCTATATATTAATAAATATATTATACAATAATAAGTAATTTCTGTCTCATTTAAAACTCATGAAAAAAGTTTTCCGGCAAAAACGATGAAGTCTTTCACATTTCTGGAAGGGGGAGAGGAGATTATATCCAATTTCTGAAATCGTGTGACGTGATGGACCGATGTATCTATTTCCATTTAGCATAGAAACCGTCAGTGCAGTATACTTTATATTTAGTAAGTTGTATTATGTTTATACCAATAGCCATTAGCTAATGATCACCTGCTGCGCAGGCGCCGGCGGCATTAAACAAGCAACTGAGTAAGATTGCCATAATTTTGGTTACATTGCGTACAAAAACTTTATACATTATTTAATTCTGATTATATTATATTGTAACAATTGCATGCAAAATTCATTTTCATTCAAAAAAATCTAAGAACATACGTAGATATTGTTATCTTTGTAACAAAACAAAAATCAAAAAATGTCTGTTGGTCTATAAGTATACATAATTATTTTAGTAACAAAGACTAAGTACTTAGTAAGCATTAGCATATGCTTGTGCCAAGCGGTCTTTCTCTTCCATACCATTCATAGATACATATAGTATATAGACTGAAAAGACTATAATATTATTGACTATTGTGTTACCAAAAGGTTTTTCAACAATTATTATATAAATCGGTTTATATTTGATTGTAGTTATAAAATTATTGCCATTATTGTTATAAAAATAATTATGACGATTTCAGAATAATTTTCATGAAAGGATTTATAATGATATGTGCTTTCCTTCTTTAACAGCAGGGTAAAATGCAGTAGCATTTAGCACTGCTGTATTTCAGAAATAGCTGGGGCGGTAATGCCGGAATCAAAGCACAAAGGGCTCTACAACTTTATATATATATACCAATACGTGTTACTTTTTAGTAGATATAGAAAGGTACCTATCGGTTTTTTGTATGTACTTTTTCAATTTTCGAGATTTAGGTTGAACTGTGCCACGTGGTAGAACCAATGTAGTTCGACCGGGGAAGTACCACTGCCACACCTATTTCTAGCGTGAAGCAGTTCTTGCGTTT
>DWNE01010930.1:0-10088 GCA_018249875.1 Cecropterus toxeus
AGAAAAAAATATTGTAACTGACAATGTGTAAGTGCCCCCGTAGGCCTATGCAAAATAAAGACATTTCATTTCATTTCCTTTCATTTCATTTCATTTCGATAGGGAATACAACTATTAATATTTTATTATAACAAATCCCAAGAAGAGATAACTTTATTTAAATTCTAAATGGTTAGTTTGAATTATTATTAGTGCCTGATTTTTTTTCAGTTTAACTGGATAATATTAACATTGGAGTCGTAATAAGTTTCAGTTTTAGAGTTCCGTACCTCAAAAGGGGATAAGTACCCCTAATAGAAACATATTGAGGTCCGTCTGTTCGTCTGTCTGACAAGACCTTACTCACTTGAACACGTAAAGGTATCTTAGTTCGGGGGTTCATCTAACAATAGTTAATTAACGAAAAAAGTCGTCAATTGTTTTATAATGTATCAATAAATATCAACGAATGATAGTCGCCCTTTATTTAGAACTATAGTCGCAATCGACGGGATTGCGATTATTATAGGTCTTAAAACAGGCTACGTGCGAGTCGCACTCGCGCTCGAAGGGTTCCGTACCATAAACCATAACAAAAACTGCAAAAAAATACCTTTTGTTATATGAGATATATAACTAAATATTCTGTGAATATTTTAAATTTTTACCTGTTATTAACATCGAGCAAAAATTACGTTTATTGTATGGGAGCTTATAGATTTATTTTATTCTAGTTTTTGTATTTGTTGTTATAGCGGCAACATTAATACATCTGTGTAAATTTCAAATGTCTAGCTAGCTATCACGGTTCATGAGATACAGGCTGGCGACAGACAGACGAGCAGACGGACAGAGGGGTCATACTCGTAGTAATATGGACCCGCTTTTACCCCTTGGGTACGAAACCCTAAAAAGGGCGATAAACTTGTATGAAAAACACACGGGGCACAATTACAACACAGTGTGACGTCTTTCATTATAAGAGAATCAACTTACTAGCACTGACTTCTTGAAGTGCGATGATCACCAGCAATGCAAAACACAATACGCGTGACATATTCGAATAAGAAACAGAACAGCGGTCTGGCAAGTAAGTTGTGATTTTCATTTAATATATATTTTTTACTTAAATCAATTTTGACACACATATAATTTTTGTTCAAAAATTGACTGTGAGCGTGAATCTTAGCGTGTCCGTGAATCAATCACGCTCAGTCCGGGCATGTAATATGGTTTAATATTATTTTTTATACTATAACTTTAAAAGCAGCAAGATATCACCATAGAAAAATATAAAACGATATATGTATTCAAATTACAATTTTAAAATCTGGGGGCACGGTAGTGGCCCCACCAAGTCGAGCGCGAAGTCCACGTTTTTTTACAAAATGAAGTGAAATCCCACGAAAAACATACTGTAAATAAACTAACCAAGTCTCGATGGAGCTGCTTGTTTATCTCTAAAAAGTAATGAAATCTAGACAAAGTCGTGCCAAGTTTAAGGTTACTGCGATTTCTTTATTATTATAGTTAATGTTGTGTGACTTGGCCGTTGACTTGTACCCACTATTGTCCGCGTATTGAGTCTCAACCTTTACTGGATAAGACTTAAGACTCAACATTCTTTATATGTTAGTGGGTACACGGCCAAGTCACACAACATTAACTATAATAATAAAAAAATCGCAGTAGGGAACTTTAGACTTGGCACGACTTTGTCTAGATTTCATTACTTTTGATAGATAAACAAGCAGCTCCATCGAGACTTGGTTAGTTTTTTTACAGAATGTTTTAGTGGGATTTATCTATAGAGCACGAGAATATTTATTTAGCCATTAAATTCAATTATAGTCGAAATATAAAACCATTAATATATAATTTTAATGGATATCTGCAATTAAATAGAGTATAGAACATATTTGATGTTTTATTTTTCTGTTTTTAATTTCTTTTGTACCTTCTACACCATACAAATTTGTGAACAACTTGGTCCGCGACCAACCTATAGTGTGAATTACGCAAATTATGACTAATTCCAGTACCGTCAAAATGTGCATGAAATTGAATAGTGAAAATACTCTATTACTTAATGGCAGAATATTTTTTATCTGTAGTTGTGTTCCTGTCATTCTGTCATGCGTCAAGCTCAAGTCATGAAGTGCGTAATCTCATCTTGCGAACGCGAACGCACTTCTTGTCTTGTATTGTATGAGGAGTTGAATTGAAAGTGTGAATGTGAGATTGCACTTCGATAAAATATATCAATTTGTGCATGAGAAATGTGAACAAACAGTGATTGAATATCAACGATTCTCGCAAAATGTACAGAAAAAATTTGTGGTGTTACGTATTTATATTGACATTGTTGGATATATCGCTCAACACTAAACGTAAACTGACAGCCCAGGGGAAGAGCCATGGTAAGATCGATTTCACTACAAATAAACATCGTTTAATAATTATTTTATTAGTTTTATAACCTTTATCGTTGGCGATACTTGAATCTGTTTAAGTTACTAGGGCAGGACCCACCAATGGGTAGACTTATTTGGTAAGTTTGTAGTCGGTAGTCTCGTGCGACGTATGTTATTTTTATTCAGTGCCGGGTTTGTTTGTCGTTTTTTTCATTTAGAAGTTAGTTAGGCAGGATAGCAGGCGACTGGTGCTTCTTGGCGGCAAACAACACGCGTCGCGATGCGGGAGGCCGCCACTACCGCACCGCACTAATCTTTCAGTCATGAATGTATGTCTTTGAAATTAATGAAATATGAAATGAGCCATTATCAATATTATATACAAAACAATATATTACATTGATTTAGAATTGTAATTTGAATTTAAAATGTATGTAAGTGATTGTTTATCCCTATACTATTGATAAACATGTGCAGGTGGTAAAGGGTAATCATTAGGGCTATGTTATTGTTGTAGTTGCAATTCCGATATTTTTGAAGTAATCTGCCTGAAATCAAATTATTGGTTGATATTGCTAGGTAGCTTCAATTAATCAAAACTTATTCTTAAAATTAAATAACAATAAGTTACATTAAAAGAAGGAAACAATTGACCATTTGATAGCTAGGAATGTTAAACATTAATTGATGTTATGGAAATGTTAAAGTGGTTAACAGTGTACGTACCCAAAAGTTAAAAATAAGTTATCTTCATAAAAATGATTACCTACTCTACTGCCTGTTCCATATACTGCTCTTTATGCAACGCTACACTTCCACAGTTCAACATACTGTTTATCTTTTATTATGGGCTCAAGCCTCCCTCCATAATCAAATTCAAGTACTCAAGTCCATGAGACCCAAGACTCTAAAAAAACCAATGCAACTTATTCATCCATTTAGTTTGTTGACTATCACCATGGTTTTCAAGCCAAGATGCTTAAAAGTGTCCTGGATTCTCTAGTAACATTGTATGACAAATAATAAAGTCAATTCATAGCAATCAATTTCCAGATGTCAACAAATAATAGAAAATATATTCAGACAAGTCATATACTCCAAATGTAATTTATTTCTTAGCCCAAAGTAATGTCACTCAAAAGACAACATAATTATTCTATGAATCCATAAGATTTTATCAGTGAGTGACACGGCACATGTCGACCCCAACACACCCTAGTTTTATCACTACATAATTACTGACCTAGTAAATAAATATTACAATGACAATATTGATCCAAAACAATATTCGACGATTTGGTGAAAGAATTCTGTTTGTATAGTAATCACATTATTGGAAAAAGAGATTGTAGACAAGTTAATATTCCTGTCGGTAATATGTAGTTCCTGCCTACTTTTAATTGAAGATATTGTTACCATCTTTTAATATTTAATTTATACACTTTTCCTTTAAGTTATAAAGTATGTAAACAATATATTTATGTGTAATGTTTACCACATTGTTAAACTATATTTTTCTTTGTTCCCAGGAGTCACAGTGCAGGATTCTCTTATAGTCACATTCCAGGTAAATTAAGATTATATGTATTTAAAAATACTGTATACTTTAACTTCCTGTTGGTACTTGCTAACTTCTGAACAAGTTATCTTATATTAAAGTTAGTACTCTTTTGTTTATTTATTCTGGGTGTGTAAAGTATACTGAAATAAAAACCTGATTGTCATTAACTTTGGTCCGTGTTTCACTAGCAAACTAAAGAACAGTGTGAGTGTGACCATAGATAATTGAAATAGAATAGGTTATACACAGTACTAGAAAAGTTGAAGATATCATGTGATTGTCTTTAAATTAATAGAAAATAAAATCTGACTTTTTAATAATACAATGGGAGCAAACAAGGCAGCACTCCATGTGGTACTAAGTTTGATACAAGTCTTGCTATCCCTAAAAACTAAATTGAAATCAAAACATATCACTTAACAGTGCTCTTATTCAGCAATGAAACTTTCTGTTTACTTTAAAATTACAACAAAATATATAGGAAATACATAGTGGCATATACACTTATAAAATATTTTTTTATAAATACAATCAATTTTATATAAATCCCTATTATATGTTAATTACACATGTATGTTTTATAATTACAGAACATATTTATATAAATCATTTTATAGAAAGTTTACTTGGAATACTACAGCTTTTGAGGCATTATTGAGTAATATCAACTATGTAAGATATTTAAACTGAGACTTCCTCAGTGGTTATTAATGTAACATGCAGAGTCAATGACCCACGACTAAGTTTAGTATACATGGTTCTCGTCTCTGCGGATATTTTATTTTAATCCCTTCTATTCGTGTCTGGAATGTCACCAACTGTAGTGGATTTGTTGTTGCAATATCAAGGTGCTACAAAACATATAGTTCTTTAATAAATGCATAATTATGTTTCTAATTCCTTTATTATGATGATATTACAAAATATTAATTAATTTAACAAATATATACATAATAAAAAATAAATTTAAAAAGAAACATATTACCAAATTATGTTTCTTAAAAACATGTTTGAACATAAATTTATATCTACCCAGGCTTGCTAACTTTCTTTTACTAATGATATGTTTATTAATCTGCCAACTAGCTTATCTTATCATGGATTATGTGTTGATTGCAAAGGAAGAAAATGTGACTCCCAAGAACAGTTTGCTTCATTTTTCAATGTATTCTGTTATATTACAGTTATTTTTTATTGATGTTTCTATTCATACTTGACATGTTTCATAAAACACTAGCACAGCTTTTTTTTAGGAAAAGCTTTTCAGTTTCGGTTAGACAATAGAGATACCACCACCACACTTATGCCTAGGGTAAAGCAGTTTTTGTGTTTTAATGGGTTTGCATTGCATGGTTGACACCAGACTTACATATGAAGTGACCATTTTAGTCCTTAGAATCAGTCATGTATCTGTCAGCTTCAGATAGATTTCCTGTTCTTATGTCCACTTACAACAGAACTCGTCTGGGTTAAGTGAGATCGGGTTTTCGATGCAGTGTGTGTGGTGTTGCAGGAATGGGGCGGCGAGAATGGCGGGGAAATGGGCGAGATGGGCGACATGGCGGAGCTGGCGGCGGGCGGCGAGGAGGGCGCGGTGCGGCTGCGGCCCGCGGCGCTGCGGTTCGGCCGCGCGGCGCTCGCGGCGGCGCACGCGCGCACCGTCACGCTCACCAACGCCGCCAACACCACGCTGCACCTCGCTTCCGTCGCCGGCACCACGCCGGACTTCCACGCCTCCTTCTTTGAGGCTAAGGTGATTCATTTTTTATATAACTCTGATCCACGTTTCGTGCACTGCCAGGTGCAGAGATTTTCACGTGACATTTCTTGCTGTGACAACATAAGCGTCATGGAACGCTCCCTAAGAAAATATTCAAAGATCAAAAAAATAACAAAAATGACTAGTGTGGTATGGGCGAAAAGTGGCTCTTATCACCCTACTTCTTGGTAGTATTGGTGCCGTTGTGGTAGCTAGCGGCCGTAAATTTTAGTTCTCTCGATGTAATAAAGACGTAATATTAAGAAATAGCTATTAGAAATCTGATAACAAATTAAATTTCAATAGCTTAGAATCCAATAAAGCTATTGTTTCTGTTCGACCTCTTCCATTGACGGATTCAATACGCTCAACCGAACTAAACTGAAACTGACCTGAATAGTGTAGATCATAATATAGATAACATTGCTTAAAATATTATGTTTGTGATTATAATTTCTTTATACGAGTATTAACCATGGCCGACAACTAGACAACTTTTTTCTAGGTCTATAAGAAGTATAAGGTTACTTAACATATTATTCGGGTAATCTCTATTCTGTAAACAAGATTTATGTGGTGACTGTTATCAAATTTTAGAGAAGACGCAGGTAACTGGAAACATCTGCAGCTTCCGCAACCTTCTTGAGTTTGAGGAGAATAAAATATAATGTAACCTTATTGGTGACAAAAAAATTTAGTACAGACATTTGTATTCGTAATTGGATCCGATTCGCACACAACACAATAACCGAGGCAAAAATTTGTGAAACTGTTCACACAAAAGATCTCACGGAGGTATAATATGTTCTAGGGCTATGCCCTTTAAATAAGATAATGCTAAAACTACCTGAAATAGGGTTCTTAGCATCGAGGAACGAGTAAATATTAGGGAAGATATTGACAAAGCCCTTTCCTTATCTTATTTCTCATCGTATATTCACGTTACATGGAGATAGCGATATAGGAAGGGATCAATTTTCAGGCGTTATCTGAAAATCTGAGATTTGTTATGTTACATGCATGATTTGTGTTAACAAACGTGATAAGATTTTTACTACTGAGTGAATCCTTACTATTTTAAATAAATATTTATTTGTAGGGTTAAGACAGTGCTCGATACATAAAATATCCATTAGTTTAAAGTTAAATAAAATAACAGTGCAGGAGAACCGTGCAGGAACGCTTTGTACAAATGCTTGTTCTTCATTCAATCGGTAATATTGTATCCATTGTTGGGCGTACGTTTCCTTGTCTGCACGCCCATTATTTCGTTGTTACACTTTTTGTCATGTCACCAGTCGATCTTGAAGCTTAATTACTTATACCACATCGGCAGTCATGGCCTTCACTAGGAGACCTTCACCTCCGAGATAAACGTACTCATTTACTTGTTTTATAATATTTATCATTCACAGTAAACAGAAACTTCTTTGAGCGTTACTTCGATAAGTGACTATGGAAATGGACTCTCATAGCATAAAAATCTAAATTAAATCGGGGTGTCATTTGAACACTGTGTCATTTGTTTTTGTTGAATTGCATATGAGTCGCGAATATATAAACACTGATTTGCCAATGTTTACCTCGTCTGGAGGATATTCGAGTGTGAACTTTATTATTTATTTTCCGCAGGTTTCTACAATCTAGTTGTAATACGCGAGTGTCACGTTAAATTGATTCTAGAAACAAGTTACTTTCAATCATACGCTTATTGGTTGGTAACGGTTGGTTCACTCTTATTTCGATACTATTAAATAATAAAAATAATAAACAAATATGTATTGCACCACACGTAGATAATTTATGTTAATTCCATAAAGTGTAATTCCGTGGCGTTAGTTGCTGTAAAAAGTAAATTCGTGAACAGTTAAAGATAGAGGGATTTTAATCGTAAGGTTTGCTATAACACCAATATTGACCCATGTATCTGGATCTGATTGTACCTGACAACAATACAGGGATGATTTTTACGCAGGTGTTATCAAACGTAGACGGAAACTCGTCACTCACTGTTACACTCTTACCCTACTACAAAAGAAGGAGGATAATGTTTTTCGAGCGTTTGTATGTCCATTTTTCTTTGGCACGCACTACAGCCGATGAAATGTGACATATTATTAGAATCGTTAAAACGTGCAGTGACATTGGCTAAATAATTTAAAGAAACTGAGCCTGTAAAAAGATATAAGGGGGAGGCAGGGGGAAGGTACGACTTTTTTGTATAATGACCATATGGGTATCAAACGGAAGCTACTAAATAGACCAGTCTAAAATATATTAATGTAAAACTTTTTGTTACTATTTTGAGGTAAACTTACAAAAGCGGTGATTTAAATATATCATTATAAATCAATACATCGTTTTTAAGCATTACAGATTTATGATTTAATATTTTTAACAATGTTACTTGCTAATATACGTTTGCACGTATATGTAGATATACCACATTACACGTACTATTATAATATTGCATCATCATAGTCTACTGTAAACATAAGTTGTGACGTCAACATGTATATGATGTGTTTTAAGTTATATGTTATGATGACACAATGGCGCATGTTGATGTAATTATTCTAGTACTTTGTAATAAAAGATTTAAGTTAGATTAAGATAAGTAAAATTAAATAATACTATGACTCTCGTTATATCGTTCGTATTGCAGCACGGTGTGATTTCAATTGTTTATGGGCATTTTAATTCACACACTCGTAGCAACTCGCCGACCTCGGGTGGAAGTCCACTGCCATGTTTAATGCTGCTTACATAATGTGGTATGTCACTACTGCAAAAGCTATTTGTTTGCTTAGTGACATGATACCTACGATAAGGCGTCACATATGTAATGTGAAATGTCTTAAAACTGAGTAACACTATAAAATAGAGGCGATGGTTTCCAGCGGAAGTACAGAGAGGAATTCCTACTCGCTGCCGGAAATTTTCTGTACTGCTATTGTTTTCGATTAAGTTCAGTTGTTTCTCTCGCAGTCGTGCTTTCGCAAATATAACAAAGACACAAATCTATTTCAGTCCTTGCGATTAAACACTAGAAATATCGATGTCAGATGACCTACATTACTAGTTACTGGATATTGTTATCGGCTGCTAATACTATTTATGTTCTTGCGGTCTAGTCCTGGGATTGCAACTCTTGGCTATATTTATCGGTATCACTAAGCCTGTTCGTTGGTAAACGTGATCTGTCTTTTTAATGAACGGTGTTTGTCGTTAAGCAACAAATAAGAAGTTTTCTGAAACAGTGGGAACAAGGATGCGTCTGTACGGCGCGTCGCGACCGCATCCTGCGATAGCGCGCCGCTGATAACGGCCGCCGCCCCGATACGACAGACCATTAACATTACCTACGTCAATGTGAAGCTGCTACTTTATGGACATGCTTCCGTGTGTTATATAGTTCATCCATGAGCACATATGAGTGATGCTGGTAATTACCGCAAAATGGTTTTGCTCTTGTCTGTGTTTTTAGGATGGTTCGTTTTCAGATGACTCAATGTCATCGTATTCATTTATAGACATCGATCGGTTTTGAAAGTTAAAATTATTTGATTAGTAAGATAACTGCGTGGTCACAAATATTAGATTAGATATTACGATTACTTAGTTAAATTTTAATAAAAAATGTTAAAGCGATTCAAACTATTCGCTTTGGTAATCAGCTATGTAGACGCTACGTTCTACATAAGTCTAATGTCTGATAAATGTAATATGAAATGTGAGAACAAGGAGCTACATATCAGTGGCAGTGAGTTGATCGATACTTCAGTTCTATTAATACCGAGTGTCATCAATCCATCTCGCGGAGGGCTGTCGCCGAGTAGTGCGGGAGGCGGCGGGAGGAGCTCGAGACGCGCAGGCTGCATAAGGAGTGCACACTTGAACTCGACGAGTGCGCCGTGACGTCATAATTAGGTCGTTTCCACGAGGCCCCCATGCCAGTGCCCACGCCCATATCGGGCTGCATTAGCATTGCACTGGCGATTCGCCTAAGTACGGACGCTAATACGATCATAATATAATTTATACTACTCGCAATAAATCGGCATTTGATTATGATAATTAAGATATATATTTTTATTTATTTATTTATTTATTTCTTCAAAACTTACACCTAACATTACAGGCTATCCTATATGAATTGAATTACATTATAACACATCATTAAATATGAATTGTTAATAAATAGAAATTACATACAAAATCAAATTTCAGTCAAAATACATTAAACAAACATGAAATACAAATAAACACACTAATACGAGAATAATAACAATGTAAAAGTAAAATAAATGTCAAACAATAAATTAATATAATGAATTAAACGAAATAAATGTCAATAATAATCGAAATTCAATAA
>DWNE01010931.1:0-10088 GCA_018249875.1 Cecropterus toxeus
AATGCATTACGATTGAAATAAAATTAAAAAATTAATCGAATTTAAATTTATTTAAAATAAATTCAATTTTTTTTATTGAACTTGATTATTATTAATAGTCGAGACATTGTTTTTGATAGACACTAAATCTCTACCTAATTGGAGTATGTAATAAGTGAAACCCATTTACAACCACACTATATTATGTGTGCAAATAATAATGCCCTCTTTATAACATACTCTCTAAAAGAATAGTTGACAAATGACTATGGCACATTCATACTTTACATTCATCATTATTTCACCACAATCATCAATGCCTTGACATTGTCATGTATTTAAATACCTACAATGTCGTCATTTTCTATTATTTAGAGCGACTTGGAATCTCGGCTCAATAAAATTGCATGCGCATTTAAATGAATAGAAACGTATTATGTATTTAAAAATAGCGCCATTTTCATTTTTTGAAGTTAATATTATCAGGCCTTACTTTGTAGAAATACAATAAACGCTTTCTACCCTCATAGCCCCACACTAGAATTTCCTTCTGTGTCGTGGTTGCCATGGACACACACACAGACGAATACACAAACACCCAGACTCAGAACAGAAATCTAAATTTATCATTCAGATGTCTGTCTGGCCGGGGATCGAACCCGGAACCCACTTCATGACAGACCAGTATGATGACCGCTCCGCCACGCGGGTCGTCTTGTCTTCGTCTTGATATATGATTTGGAATAGGAAACGAGCGTGCAGTCCATCTGATGGTAAGGTCACTGTAGCCAATAGACTTGTTAGTATAGATTTGTTAGCAACTTCATATAAAACAGTGACTCTATGTGAAGTCAATCACACGTCCAAAGCTTCTCTCGAGGAGTCAAATTGCATTTTCATATGAAAGTGAGACCTGTCATAGGAAACGTTAGAACTGCTTCACCCTAGAAATAAGCCATGCTAAGATAGGAATGAATAAGATAGAATGCAGAACCAGAGTAGTTCGACCGGGGAAGTACCAACGCATCTATGATTGACTTCAGATAGAACCCATGTTCAATTTGAAGTAGCTTACAGGTGTCCATGGGCGCCAGTGACCAATTACCATTAGGTGGACTCGTTTGCTACTTCAATCAGATAAAAAAAATGTAAACGTATTACAATAATATGCCAAAACCAAATATACTGACTCTTCCCGGTGAAAACGTTTCGTGTAGGCGATTGTTTAATACCTTTAGGATTATTTTAGTACAGTTTATTTTAAGCAAAACAAATCATCACAACATTTCAGAGTCCGATATGATTACGGCCTACGCACCTGCATACATAAAATGTTTCACACATTCTACAATTCGTTCCAGAATTAACATAACTTTGTTCAGTTTACATATATGTTTATTTATCCGCTAAATACGCAACAAAAAGCAAGTAAAATTTACTAAAATGTACTTCTGTTTTCAATATTTTTAACTTTAAACCAAATTCTTGAACACTGAAATTGGGGGCATTTCCCTTTTTGAAATAACACAATTGCAAACTATTTATACTTTTACATTCCTTTAGTGTAACTCATTCAGACGTAAGGACAAAAAGATTGACGTTAAGCATTTATTAGTATATCAAAATATACTCAAAGTTCGCATATTCGGTACAATGGGAATAATAAACATAAAATAAAAGTGTAAAGCGATAAGACTTGAAGCGAATAGCAATATCATAATAATACGCCAATCTGTGGGAATGTCAAATTATCCCTAGGCAATACGATTATCTAAATAGATATAGCCTTCTCTTGGTGATCTCGATCTGAACCGATGACATTTTAATTGCTACAGGAGTCGCGAGATATTTTGTATAACATATTGTAAAGTATGATGATGAATCGAAAACTAGATACGGATGATCTGTTTTGTGATTCGAATACGATAGACTCTCTACTAACCATACTACTTCCATATATTTTAACGAAGTCTCAAATCCATCCCAAAGTTAGTCGAATATTGACACCGTATTGTTACCGTATGACATGGCGAAAAAAGTAGTAAAATATTCCTTCTTCTGGCTTGAGCCCTTAGCCCATCGTCCTGGATTCGCCAGTGTATTCAGTTTGACACCGAACAAAATAGAGTTTGGGTTTATCTGGCAATTTTCATAAAGTGGAACCGAAGCAGACATTCTTGAATGCAAAGAGTAACTCTCGTATAGCCCGTCAACTGAAATTGTACACGAATTAGGCCATCTTTATAAAAATCGGTGTATTAAGTAGGTACATAAGTAATTTAATGGCGTGGCATATGAAGTCGACAATTTTATGAAATGTGGTCAATTTCGTAACTACGGTTTTAATTTACATATAATCCTGCTATTTTGAAACCGACCAACTTAGTCCTTAACAGGAACGACCCGGACCAAGAACATTATTATTATTATGATAATTGTCGCTAAAGCTAATTAATCCTGGAATGTGAATCAATAATCTAAACCTCACTCTAACCAATGTCTAAGGTATCCTATTTCAGTGGATCGTTTGCGTTGGTTACGTTGAGGACATCTGGTGGAACAACGTGACCGTAATCTAAATGTCTAAATTTAGCAACAAGTGAAGGTTTTCTATATTCAATTAATAATTTAATTGATTCCAGTAACTTATAGGGGACGTATTTAGATTTACCTAGAAATAGAAGATAAGATAAGGTAAATATAAATAAAATAATGTAGTTGCATTACAGCCTCCTCATGTTTAAAATGTGGGAACCTTTTGATATCTAGCCTGATAACAGGTAGTTCCCTAAGTAAAGAATGGGAGCCGCGTGACGATACTCGTAGGTATATATTACAACAACAAGTAAGTTCACCAAGGACTTCAAGTACCATCGTTCATTATAACAAGAATAAAATATACTAATCATGCGTCAGCTGAAAGGTTCATTGATAAGCATCAATCGTCAACCCATTATTGTCCTACTGCTGGGAAGGGGTCTTCTCTCAGAATGAGAGAGCTTTAGGCTATAGTCTAACCCGCTGGCCAAGTGCGAATTGGAAGATTTTACACCTTTGAGAACTTTTTTTAGAGAACTATCAAATATCAAGGTTTCCTCAGTGATTATTAAATTCTAACATACACATAATTTAGAAAAATCAGTGGTGCGTGCCTGGGATTCGAACCTCGGACCCTCAATTGAGAAGTCGAGATTCAACCATTAGGCTATCATTGATAAACATACTCGTGTATATTAAAGTACATTAAATAAATAAATGTCAGACTTATTGGCACTTATACATATCTTGGTAACTATTTGTTTTAGTGAGTTTAGTATTACGTTTTGTTGGTGCTACAAAAATCTCGATCTTGCATGCATTTCTAAAATGTTTCCTAAAGTAAATCTTAGGTATATATCTATTAACTTTATCGCATAGGTTTCCGATACCACCCGCCGTACTAACTGCATGTTATCTAATGGAATCAAAGGCACTTGTAGCTAAAATCAATAACCACACAGTCAGGACTAGCGTGTGTGAGTTGGCAGTGTCAATGTATTTTATAGGCCTTACGTTATGTGCACTATACTTAGGACACACAACATAAAATAATGTGCAAATGATTTATATATCCGTTTTCTTACGTGCACAGTGAACATAAAACACTCATAAAACGACTAAGAAAATTGTCAATAAATAATCTTTGTTTATTTTTAGCAATGTTTGTATTTTAAATCATGCGGTAAATACCTATAGTTACTTATATTTGCATGCACAACACAATTCACTAATCATCGGTAGACATCATCAACACCAGTTTCTTTTTTTTTTAATATAAGGGTTCTACACAGTTATCTAGATATTAAGTACAAAATGCCCACGTACATCTTCAACTATTCCCAGATACGTTTAAAATTTTATTGTACCTTAGATGATAGATAAAAACTTTGATTTCCCTCAGTACTAAGTTGATAGGTACGCCTAACCTAATCTAACCTAACTCTCCCATACGTCGTCAAATGTACTACGCTTTCTAAGCAAACAAATAACATATGTTTATGATGATCACAAAAATCAATTCGTTGCCAAGATTAATAAGGTACTTACCAATGATTCATCATATTTATTTTAAGATCTGTTGAAATGATTATATATGTTTATTAGGATGAATGGTGCAGGAAGGCAGTCACCGTTAATATTTTACATACGTCGCCCACATTGTGTTATATATACTTCAGAGATGTTATGAATATGAAATTTCGGATTTGAATACGAATACAAACTGATATAGGAATAATGTTATACCGGTTGCGGATGATATTTAATTAATTGGGGATTATCCGTTACTTAATTACGGATGTTATATTTTAAACGTAAAATTCAAATAAAACGAATTCAGTCATATCTGTACGTAAACCACTGAAAGACAGAAAAATAATTATTAATTTTTAAACGCGTTTATACAGCCACTTCTGTAATCTAGTATTCTAACTCAAAATGTTATTTTAAATCTCGCACAGAAATAACAATATTATTTATTAGTAGGCGACCGGATTTCATCACGCAAAAGCGTTCAATTCAAACTAAAATAAGGAGACCTTTCCATTCAATGACCTTTACGACGCTTTTTAGCACAAAGACGTCACTGGAAGGCATTCCGTTCCAACGGCAATGGAATAGTATGCTCCACGATGCGTATTACTTCAAAACAGAAATAGCTTTGTAATTTCATTGCAATCATGAAGTTAATTAATTTGCCAATTGGTAAGTTACGGATTCTCGTTCTGAGAGTCCAGACTTTAATTCCCAAGTTGTTAGTTTCTTTTTATTTTTATTTAGACGACCCGCGTGGCGGAACGGTCACCATACCGATCTGACGCGCAGTGGGTCCCGGGTTCGATCCCCGACCAGAAAAAAATGTAAATGATGAGTTTAAATTTCTGTTCTAGGTCTGGGTGTTTGTGTATTCGTCTTTGTGTTCATGGCACCCTCGACACAGGAGAAAATCCGACTGTGGCTCTATGATTGTAGAAAGCGTTTATGTTTATGTTATTTACGCGTGTATTAAAAAAATATTGTTACCCATTCTAGCAATGAACGCTAACCTACACTGAAAGGAGGCGTCAGCGAAGTTCTCAAAGGTATGTGAACTCTTCCAACATGAAAAGCGTGACACTTCTTATGGCTTAGAATTATATCTACTTTAGAGAGTTATTTGTCTCCAAAGCCAGTAGTAACTCAGTACCTAGTATAATTACATAAATCAGTAATGCTTTTATAACCTAACCAGAGTGGAATAGGCGTTCTACTTTTTGTATTCACAAATTCGTAACCGTCTCTAAGTACTAAGTTAGATCGCTATTTTGTACTTTCGGTTCACGTTAGGTTTACGAAAATAATTCTATTCTTGCTTTTCTGTACTGCATTTCTTATATAATACAATAAAAAACCTCAAGCCCGTGCTATCAAAACATAGAGTTACCTTTAAAATAATTGAAATTTTGTTTTTATGGATTTTTAACCCAAATTTCCTTAATTCTTTCTCACAGTCAAAGATGTAATGTAATAATCGAATATGAACAGCGAAAGCAGTGAGGCAGAATTTCAAAATTGACATCTACACAATACGCATTGTAACCACAGTACATGTAAACAATAGAAATAACAGGGTGGCCACGCTATTTGTCAAGGAGCCTGAATTAACAAAGATTCTTATCTACGTCTGCCAAGTAGTTATCGTCACCGATTTTATCGTCTGTACGATAAATTAATATGAAGCGTCTGCCGTTGAAATAACTGCTATTTCCTAAAATTATGTATTCGCGCCCTACTGAAACCTAGTTACGTAATTAGGAATGGTTTAATTAATAAGGAGTATTAAAGGTGTACAAACCTTAGTGGTTCGATTCTAAAACAACTAATTTCACATCCAAATTTGCATACGTAGTAGCAATGATAAATCAAATCAGTATCAGTAATCAAAACTGAATCAAACGTCCCGGAGCCTTCATGAGACCATGAAGGCTCATTTACCATAAAATTAATATATTTCTTGCAGTAATTACTATTATTCTATATCTATACAAATTTATAAAAAAGAAATGGTGTGTGTACAGACACACACCATTTCTTTTTTATAAATTGTTACTCAATCACGCAAGAATCACTGGTTCGAGTTACGTGTATTTTGCATATGTAGCTTATTTAACTGGTCAGCCTATAGACTATCTTTGATTTCGATATTTTTCGCTATTTAAAGATGGAGACTATTTTAGTGACGTCACTACACCCGTTGGTTTCAGACTTTCAGATTTCCATTTTAAATAAAAAGAGAATTTTAGTGTTCTCTTTTTATTTAAAAAGTAGTTTAGTAGTAAATTTTTGATGGCAAAGGTATAAAAAAATAACAATTAATTTTCTATCCGGAATGTCCTTATCACTTTTTATGTAGATTAGCAAGTAAAAGCTAAATTTTGTGTAACGTAGCGAAGCAAGGGTACTTCGGCTAATATAATAATATGCACACATTACTTTATTTACATTACTTTACATTACATTATTAACATTACTAATTACACAACATTCATCAACGGACAACGTTGCGAGACATCTTTAAATAATCTTATCAGTAGGACATGATTTTCAGATTCCTAGTTAGATAACACTAGATAAAACTAGTTTTATAGATATGACTTCCAAAGTAGGGTATCTGCGACAATTGTTCGCGATCTTGTGTAATACTAATAACAATTACAAGGATATTTGAAAAGTGCGTGTAACTTTACACGTAGCGGAGCGAGTATTAATTAGTTTAATCCGCAGTTTCTAATGACGTGTTATGACGTACGTGGCATAGACGAACGCGAGGAAAGAGAATCGTACTTCAAGGAAAATGAATGCAGTGCAAGCAATATTTAGTTGACTAGTTACTATTTAGATTTGTACTAGGGACATACGCATTCGGGAAATAGACTGCTAACTCGGACTAAGAACACAGGAAGTGTTCTCAGTCCGAGTTAATTACGTTTCCTTAGAATATTGCAAAATACATACACTGCAATGTATGGCCGAAAACGTACAAGTGCTATGTGCATTGCAATGTATAAGCAAAAACGTAATCATTGATCGTTTCGACGTAACGTAATAAACTTGTACTAAGGCTACGCGCAGTGACCACTCAATGAGGGGTCCGAGATTCGAATCCCAGGCATGCACCGCAGGATTTTCTGAAATTTTGTGCGAATTAGAAATTAATTGATTGACTGCTTTTCGGTAAAGAAAAACGCTGTGAGGAAACCAGTAAGCCTGAGAGTTTTTCAAAAAAGTTTTCAAAATTGTGTGAGTCTATATTCGCCCTTGGCCAGCGCGGTGGACTCTGGCCTGAAACTCTCCCAATCTGAGAGAAGACCCGTACAAAGGAGTAGAACAATAATGGGTTGATGTAAAAGGGCAGGTAGGTACCGAGCGTAACAGTAATAAGTAGGACATGCTTTGCAGAAACAAATCTTCTCCCCAAACGCATATATCTACGTTCCGTACCGTAGTGGGCAAAAATTATTGTAATTCAACAACGAATATGATATTGTTGTTTTACAAGTATTTATCTTTTGACCATTGAGGAAAGTGGTGTTAATTAATTTGGTTGAGTTTTAATTATTGTAATGAGATCATGCAGCTCTCCTAATGTTCGGTGGTCATTATTGGGTTTGATATCTGTTATCAACCGCAAGTAGGCTAAGAGTATTACGTAAAATAAAAATGTTGTGCGGCTCGTGAAGATTAAATTGTAATGTACGAGGTTAATTACACACGATTAAAACTGGATCATATGAGTTTAGGTTAGAAAAAACATTGCCATTTTATGAATAAATCATTTATTTCTTATTAATATTGAACTGAATGATAAGGCGGACATGTAAAAGTTATAGTCTACCTGGTTACAACCTTAATATGTTTTTTGAATGGGAGAAAATTATTTTATTCGCCTTTCACTAGTAAAAACTAGATCCACTAATTAGTAGGTGTTTAAAATTACGTCAATATATCAGTGATGTTATACGTGACACATTGGTGTAAACTAAAAACAAAAATAAAAAAACATACTATTTTCAAAAATTGTCTGAGTGTTTGTGCATTCGTCTTTGTGTGTCCATGGCACCCGCGACACAGGAGAAAATCCTAATGTGGGGCTATGAATGTAGAAAGCGTGTTTTTTTATATGTACTGTACTGCCGATATTTAGACACAGTTGCATGGATCGTGGGAGTATGAAATGAAATGTACGAATTTCGTATCAGTCAGATTTATAGACTATCCCAAACCACAACAGAACGTGGTGATAGCGACCGCGCGATGTCCACTTAGCACGCTTGGGCCGACGGAATCAATGTCGCGTCTCGATCCGGTTAGAACCGGTAACTGTTATCGCAGAACCTTCTGGCACGAACAGCGTACTCAATCAATTAATGTTAGAACAACTGCCGAGTTCTGGTTATGCGTCTCGTTAGGCGCGGGTCAATTTTTGACACAGAACCTTCTCGCGTAACTGCGTTGCATTTTATCCATATGGAGGTCTGTATATTATAGTTACAGACTTCGTTATGATTTTTGTAATCAATAGTTTTTAAATCTTATAGACACCAAATTTCCAGGTGGTAGAACCAATATAGTTCGACCGGGGAAGTACCGGACCGGGGAATGTTTTATTGCAAAGTCTATACCCCAGGCAGACCTAGTATAGAAAGGAATATAACAGATTAATTTCATGAATACTTACACCTTTATTAGTAATATAAATAATAATTACAAATTATATTCTGAACTAGTTGAGGTTCTTACAGAAGAAATGAACCCATACAATGAGTAGATACAAACCTATCTATGTGCGGAACAAATGCTTAGGCTCTTCCATCTAATTGAGTATAGAATCTGGAGCCTTCTACACAGTGAGCCGATGACTGACGCCTATTGTAATTATAATCTTACATGCATCATCCAGTCCAATATCGTAAATCTATAGTACTACAATTAGACATAATATAAACACCAAATAAGCGTCACAGAAGCACATCATTTAGTGATAGATTGCGCTAAAATAACGCTAAATACGCAAAATGCACTGTATTGTCGGGATGTAGAGTGCGACAAAAATACAAGTACGACAAATAAAGATTGGCTAACGCTCGAACGATAATTTATTCTACAATATAAAAAAATGTGTTTTTATTATCCTCAAATGTAGTTACTATTATCCTTAAATGTAAAAATGATATCTACAATTCCCAAAACAAACTGCTATTAAAAATGTGAACTCTACCAGCCACGCAAGTCTAAGGAATTTGGAGTGTTTCATTCAGAAGAGTGAATCGTTCTCGATAGGTTCTTTTTGTTTACTCGATTGTCTCTTGGTGATGTTCAGTAATAAGTATTGTATTTTTAGGAACCAGAATCATAAGAGGAAAATAGAACAAAAACAAATCACACACACAATATTTACATATTGTTAACAATTTACTACACACCAATTTAATAGGCAAAAAGGCAGTTTGACCTCTCAAACGAGCAGTGATCCCCTTGACAAGCGAACTGGACGAGAAATCACCCAAAAACTGAGCTCGCAAGAGCTTTTATAAATAACAAACGTCATCCTCTTAAAAATAACCTGTACTGTCAGGTAATGTTACTCTTTCTCTAACAGTATGTACAAAATACAGATTGATAAATTTAGAAAAAGAGAAGAAAGAGGGAAGTTCGTAACTAGGTAATATGAGTACATTGATGATTTTTAAAAGATGTATATAAGTCATATATTTATCCATGCCATTATACCTATTACACTCTTCAGAACGGAACACAGCAACGCATATCACTGCTGCTTTAAGCGAAAAAAAGCTCTTTGTTAAACCGCCGCACCTAGGCGGTGGTTCAACAAAGAGTTCAAACCTTTGATTGAGAAAGACAGTCTCAATGCTAATGTCTTCGATTCTGAACTTCTTATTATATATTTGACGACCTACGTGGCGGAGCGGTCACCATAGCGGTCTGACACGCAGTGGGTCCCGGGTTCGATCCCCGGCCAGACAGAAATGTGAATGATGAGTTTATATTTCTGTTCTGGGTCTGGGTGTTTG
>DWNE01010932.1:0-10088 GCA_018249875.1 Cecropterus toxeus
AAATTATTTAAAAATGTTTTTATCTTGATACGCTAAAAGAGTATAATTTCCAACGCGTGTACACACACACTTTTTTATATATTTTTATTTTGTATAAGACATGATTTTTTACTGTCATTTATAACGTAAATAAGAAATTCAAACTTTTCGCGCCTCTTCGGTCGGGCCATCTGTAGTTGGATTGGTTATAGTAGGAATAATAAAAGAACGATATTTTTTCTTGTAATGTAGTTTAATGAATCAGTATGCCACTTAATAATATTTTGGCATTTAATTCTAATCTTGAGAATCCCCTAATGTTCAATAAATCTTCGTCCGAATGTTATGACTGAATGGATAAATAAACTAAAGATAAATATGGTCACAGTTTCTTTTCTTAGCATTGGCATATAAGAATGATAAGTAAATAATACAAGCATTTGCTTATTCTTTTAACAATAATTAACCATTGTTCTCGATTATATTAAAGACTGCAATCTTTCATAGAACTACGCTGCGGCCTAGAAACATAAAGAGTCCTCGGTACTCGGTAAGCTGTTACATATCCAATAAACACATTTATTTCAGCGGCGTAGCGTACCTTGCGACCCGCTAGAGGGCACTAATTTTACACAAATAAATGATGAATATAGAAGGTTCAACTTATTTTATATAACGTAATTTTCTACAAGAAGCCCTTGCTAACTTATTCCTCGCGTAGCATAACTTGTTATTTTTGGTCGTCTGCAAAATATTGCGAATTTCTACACACACAGCGATTTCCTACATACCAAATGCACACCACGCCACGTTTGCATGTTTTGTACACAATATATTGTAACAGTATTATGTATCTATTTAAAAAAAAAAAACACTCAGATTTTGAAATAATTTCAACGAATACTATGCAGTGTTACTTATTTTATGACACCTATTTATTTATTGACATGATAGAAATAAAAACGGACTAAAAAACTGGCTGTAATGTAAAAAATATGAAACATTTTAAATTACGGTATTTCAATTTTCATGTACCGCTTTTATTTCCTTTCCTAAATGTTAACTCATATTGTTGGGATAAAAGTTAAATTAAGATTAACTCAAATATTGCAAATATTCAGAAACATTGTCTTACATAACAAATAAGTATAAGGAAAAATGTTAATAAATAGATCCAAATGTAAGCCTTGGTGATTTAAAGCAAGTTTGCATTAAATTATATTATTTTTAAGAAGTCAAATGAATTTAATATAATTAATTTCGACTAGTAAAAGTAAAAACTGAAAAAGTTTCGTAATGTCATGCAATTTTAGTAAATACGCATATAATAAAATTATTAAACAACATAATATTTATGAATTATGAATGTTTTTAATACATATTTCTCTTCGTTTCGTCCCTCACACATGTACTGGACGGATTATAGGGGATAGTAAATTTTCAGCCGTCATACGTGTAGCATTTGTATATAATTATCTGTTATAACATTTGAAAAAAATTACTCTATGTTGTACAAAACTACTTACAAAGATTACACTGGATGCTAAAGACTAAATTCACAACACTCGTGGCGAAGGGACCTTTAACTCAACATTAAGACTTAGTTCTCAACAGATACTTAGTTCTCGTCTCATGAATATTTAAGCCTTAAATGCGGAAAAGCATGTGCGATAGTAAGGTACTAAATTCTAATATTAAACTCGATACTAACCTTCCAAAATATCCTACTACTCTTAAGTAGTACTAGTATTAAGGGAAGTACTTTCGTCAGAACGAGAGCTTAGAATCACCGACGAAGAGTATATACCATGCGTTATGAAGCCTTCAATGTCATATAATAATTGTCTGACGATTTTAAATATCTCCCTTTGCCACATCGAAACTACTTGAAAATTGAATGTTTCTATATACCAAAAGCCTTAATTTTATTTCAACAACCGCACAAAAAATAGATGACAATTTCATACAATCATCACATCATAAGTTATTGCTTTTAGTTTTTTCTGCTGCGTAATGCATTACTCTCTTTAGTACAACACGCGCGTAATACTCATAACCCCACGCTAGGATTTTGTCCTGCGTCATGGGTGCCATGGTCACACACAAAGACTAATACACAAGCACCCAGAGTCAAAACAGAAATCTTAATTTATCGTTCACATATCTATCTGGCCGGGCATTGAATCCGGAACCCACTGCGCGTCAGGTTGGTATCGAAAACGCTCCGCCACGTGGGTCGTTTTTATATAAATATTTATATCCTTCAAAAGTTTCCTAATAATATGTATGATAAATTAATCATTTAATATTTATTTTGGCCTTCTTTTGTAGTATGATGCAAGATTTAGAAAACATTTCTTAAATATTTCTACTTTGCTTGCAAGTCTTGGTAAAAACAAGCTTTCCTGGTCTAATGACGAACAAAAGTAAATTATAATTATATGGCAGGATGTGTGTAGATTATAGGGAACAGGCGTGATCAGTGATTATGCTTATAATAAGTTTCTGGAATCCCTAATGTAAAAAGGCAGTATAGTTGTAACATATTTTGTGTGTAATTACATTTTTCTTAGAATTGCATTTTGGTTAGAAATATGTACATCTTCTCTATGGTTAATCGGTTTACTTCATTGTATCTTGAGGCATATTATGTATTTATAAAATAAATGACAAACTTTGAGACGTGCATTTAAATTAGGCGTAATAATCCTTAAACGATAACCCTTAGCCTTAGAAAACTAGCAAATGATACATACAACAATCTTCGTAATACGAAAATAGTCTATTTCCATCTATCAACAAACGGGGATGTATCAACCCTTTAATGGAGTATCCAATTACTAACCCTATAATTTAATCTACTCTAGCAATCTGAAAAAAAGTGTAAAACGTGTAATTGCGAATACTAATCCTAACTAAATTACTAGTTGTTTCATTGCTTCCTTCCTATTTTACTGATAGTTAAGTACGATATCAGAGTGGTTTCAATGAAAATGATAGTTTGGGTCTAGAATTGTTTTTCCCTAAGATCTTCTTTTGTTCCTCTTTTATTCTTTTCTCTTGTTCCTTTTTCAATTTTTGCCTCTCCTCGTCCATTTTTCGTTGTTCTTCGATCATTGCTAACCTTTCTTCCGCCTGTAAAAATACATAATTTGAATATTATCATATTAAATAGTAGAAGAATATACCTGTCAATATGATGTAAAAGCCCAATGTACCTAATGTATGGTTTTTTGAGTCTAGAGAATATTTTTTTACTTCACCTGTTATGACTAATAAGATTATTCAGAGAAATTCAGAGAGGTATAATTGTTTGTTTGTTGATTCTCTTGAACGCAAGAGTTTTTAGACTGAAATATATTAATTTTGGTTATATATTTAATTTTGGTTTCTGGGGCATATAATTCTTTCTGAGATTCCTTGTGATTATAGGTATAATTAGGATATTGAAACAATATCTACTGTAATCTCTCCGTAAGTGAGCAATAGGTCTGAGTCACAGGGAAGGTACCAATCACCTTACAAAGAATTATTATTGTTGTTGTCTGTACAAAAGTTAATCATTAAAGCAATATTGCTCAATACTTACCAACTTCCGTTGTGCCTCCTCAATCTTTCTATTATTTTCAGCCATGATTTCTTCCAATTCTTTCCTTTTACGAGCTTCTTCTTCCTGTATGATAAAATAGATATATTAACAGAGATGCAAATGCCATTTGAAAACATACAACTCAAAATAATTACACAACATTTAGTTCATAAAGTAATATTCATTCTTGACATCATATTGTTGCTGCTATTTAAGGCACCATTGGGCCTTATGCATTCATTATATGCATTATTTATATTTTAATCCAATAGGCAATGATTTGTATTGATTTAAATAATTTGGATTTGTAATCAATCAATATTTTAATTTGCATAAAATACCTATGGCACTGATTTATCCTAATTTGATCCACATAGTGATTTCTATAATGAATATTATTATATTTCATCATACACATTGAGAATACAAACACCTACTTGAAAAAAAATTTTGTTATACAAAAAATAGTTCAAAAAATACCTTCAACATTCAGGTTGGGTCCTCAAAGCAGCGTCTCCCTTAAAATTCATACGGCTTCTGGCTCTTGATAAGTCTTCCGACCTGACTTATAGACTACGTGACTGCCAAGGACAGTCAAGTGAACAGTTTTAAAATGCTAGCCGGTCACTTTTATGGCATTCTTACCGTATGGCAATTGATAACAAACAGACTTGCCTCATACATAAATGACATGCATGTAGTTATCGATTAAAATTTATCAAACATTAAAAGACTTTTGTGTCTCAATGAGTGACAAGTAATTTTAATTTAAGACAAATTCTTGTAAGCACTCGAACTACACCTGACTGGACCTTTAACAGATATGATCGAAACAATACTTTTATTAGTTTGGCTTGTACATAAAGTCGGCATAGATATTATTGGTACTTAAACATTGAAATTTACAGTTAGCATGTTTATTAGCATGTGGAACAACCGGAGTTGCTCTTTTTGTGTGTGCGTCATGTGTAAGAGCAATGGTATGTTGCCTTGCTTTTACACATGACTGAGGGACAGTGATAGCAGTTACCTGTCTGGCGAGCTCCTCCCGCCGCTGTTGTTCTCTCTGTCTCTCAAGTTCTTCCATCATCTCCTTCTCCATCTTCCGTTTCGCTTCTTCCACTCTCTTTGCAACTTCCTGCTCTATTTCATCTTTACGCTTTTCTAATTCCTCTTCAACGCGTTTCTTCACAAGCAATTCTATTCTCTTTGCCGCTTCTTCTTCTACAACCTGAAACATATTTTGTGTGCGTCATAAAAAATTGACAAATATATTTGTAAATAATTGGATAATGGCTTTTTTTTACTCAATTACTGTTTTACTTTTTGTCAGTATTATAAAAATACAATTACAAAATGTGAAAGGCTTGATTTAAATGAATAAAGGTTAGAATTTTACAAGTGGTAGAACCAATTTACTTGACCAGTTAAGTAGCACAGCAGAGTTTTTGTTCTTTGTTGAAAGGTGTGGATGCCTAATAACTTGAACTGACAGGACCCACTTACCATCCAGTACACTACATACTTGTCATATAACAAATATTAAGGTGTAGAGAAAAAAGGCATATGAGAATTATACTGAAATTAGGAATTTGTAGGTGGTAGATCTCTTTTTCGTCTGACTCTACAAGCACCATCGCTACACCTATTTATACCTAAAAATGGCAGTGTTATGTGCTGCTATGTTCTGGCCGGAAGAGTTTGGTCGGGGAGACATACTTATCTGATGCGTTTCAACTTAGTCATCATAGCAACGCGACTGCAGCTAACCTCAGGTAAGACTGCTCTTATCTGGGGTTGATTACAGACGTCCTTGGAGGGCAGGGGCCACTGAGCATCAGGTGGACTGAATGCTCGTATGCTACTTCCATAATGAAAGAAATATGAAAATGATACAATTGCATTAAAGAAAAGTCTGCAACCTACAAAAACAACAAAAAATCTGTTACGATAGCAGAATTAACACATATACATATAACATAATGTTTCTTCAATGGTGTTGATGAACTGAATGGAGGATATCAATCTAAAGGTCACTGTGTCATGTGGCAGGGTTTGTTTACAAACCTTTTGTTCAGCTTCCCGCACACGTCTTTGTCTTTCCATTTCCGCTAGCCGGTCTACTTCGTCCATTTTACTACGGCCCTTCGACTTCTTACGTCTACTTCCATCGTACGAGGCTTCACTACTGGTTGAAGATGACGCGGAATGTGATCTTTTCCTTAAAAATAAACAATAAACCTTGTAATACTTATCGCTGAATATATTTACACGTTTATTAGCATTGTAAGCAACTAACCTGGATTTAGAACTTCTTTCTCTAGATTTATCAACATGTTTCGAACTCCTACTGCGTGATGATGATCGATCCTTAGATCGGCTTTTTTTCCTGGAATGTTTGCTGTTCTTATGATGTCGCCTGGGCGATTTGCTGCGTGATCGTGAACGACCCATGCCTTTCAGCTGTATATTTGTTAATTAAATAAACGTAGCTATATTTATTTTATTTGGAATTATGCAAAATATGCGATCACCTCACTTCACTCTCAAACTCAACCACTCCACGTAAATGTTGCCAGTACGATCATAGTTAAAATTCTACTACTCAGTATAGACAAGATATTTTATTTATGTAATAATAAGGCACTAAGATTTATCTTAGCTTTATGTAGTGTGCAAGTGATTAATTAACATGAAATTAACAAACTTCTCATTTGAGTATAATACTAGTATAGATTAAATTCTACTATAAAGATAATATATGCATAGTAATTGAATATGGCAGCACTGTAATTTTTTTCTTAGAGAAAAGTTTTCATTACAATTCAGCCTAACATACGTTGTCTTTATATATTTTTTTTATATTTTATTGGGATCTAAAAATTACCGAACAATAGATACATTTTCGAAAACACGCATTGAAAAGTGTTTTTACATAATTTTTGAAGAGTGCACACTTTACATTGCACATACATTGAAGTATGAGGAGGACTTTGTACTAAGAACTGATATTATTAATAGAGTCTGACAATTATTATTTAATGCTTGTTTATAATTATATCAATTCTGGAATATCTAGAGATATTTTTGGACGTAAGTTATTATAATTATTATTATATTATATTTTGAAGTATTTGCTACAGTGAGGAGGACGGACTGCGGTTCATCCAAATTTGTTTATAACGGTCGAAATATTCGATACTTATGTTATTTATTTTCAATAAGTTGTAAGTTGGAATATCTTAAGGGGTATGTATATATGTATGTATAGCCGAAGACCGTTGGCGAGTTTAATAAAACTATATTCATAATTATGGAATTATATAAAGAAACAAGATAAGCTCACTAATAATAATTTTAAATGAGGTAGAATCCGTTCTTAATAATAAAGGAGGTAGAAGCGTCTAATCAGGCGGCACTACAGCTATGACCAATTTTTATTAATAATAGAAGTATTGTATTGTATGTATAATCGTAGCTCGAGTTGATCAGAGCTATCCATACTTCCATAGGTGGCAGTGGCTGCTCATCTTTTTTATTTATTTATTTTGTCTACCAACGACTGTTATATTACATAAACTTAAGGTAGTTACGTGGTAATAAATTATTATAAGTTAAATGCAATCAATTACAGGTAAACACAGCGTGCTATTTTACATGTGACATAAGTAGAAGGTTACATAATATAAGGTTAATTTTAAATTAGTTATCAGGTTGGTATATTTAACTATAATTAATCTGGGATTTTTTTTGACAAATGTGCACGAAACTGGTTAAGTTTAAGAGAGAAATCATCCTTGGGATCATTAATAAACCATGAATTCAATGTGTTACACAGACGAGGAACTGGTGAATGTTTTCCTAGAACAGTTCCACGGAATGGCGAATAAAGTAGAGAAACGGATTTCCTTGGAACCCTGAAGGGGATCCAAAATTAAAAAGGTTTAGAAGCTGAGGGCAGTCAATTTGATTATTAAAAATTTTATAAATGAATATTAGATCTAAAAGTGTCCTTCTTTTGCTCAGCGAGGATATTTTAAAGTGTTTGAGGTTTTCATGATAGGATAACTTTTTCTTTGAAATTTTGGAGATGTAAGATAAATGCCATAAAAAGCGTTTTTGGACCTGTTCTATTCTTAAAATGTGAGTGGCATAGTGAGGCCTCCATACAACAGAACAGTATTCAAGAAGACTGCGTACTAGTGCTTTGTACAAAGTAATACGTGTCTGTGAGTTTTTGAAAACTTTACTGTTTCTAATAATAAAACCTAACATATTAGATGAGCGCCTAACAATGCTTTCTATGTGGGGTACGAAAGTAAATTTGTTATCTAGAATTATTCCCAGGTCCTTAATTCTATCAACTTCTTTTAATGGTTTACCATCAATATAATATTCGGATTTAGTTATGTTATGTTTGCGTGTAAATTTGATAAAAAAAAACATTTATCTATATTTAATTCCATTTTATTGATCTTACTTATATCTATGAATGCTTTAGCTAGCAAGTTCGGAGTACGTCCGATCTGCATGACGTCAGCGAAAATGGTTAAATAGTTTCGTAGCTTAGCTTGGACTTCGCTCATCTTTAGCCACTACGCACGTCTCTGGAGAAAAAGTACCTTAATACACCGTGCGTTGTGGAGTTCGTGATGAAAGGATAGTGGGTATTTACCTACATGTATAATGAATAATTTTAATATAAACTACATTATTTCATATATTATACTTTTTTATTAAAATATGTTACCAACTGATTTCTAACATTCCCTGAGTTACATAGCGACAAAATATTCTCTTTCTTTCCGATTAATAAACGTTATTAATTTGGAAGTTGCTTTTAAAATTGTTTCTTCATCCAATATACTCTTTTTAGGAGGTCCTAGTTTCTCTGTGTTAGTGGTACTAGGAGATACACTATAAAGAGTACTTTTGATATTAATCGGATCAATTTTAAGAAAACTGCCTTTACCTCGAGGTCCGTCATCTAGTTTACTGAAATTAAAGGTCTGTTTAATATTCGTAATGTCCGCTTCTGACGTCAAGCGGCTAGCTGACTTTTTGAGTAGAGATTTAAAATCAGTGACACTTCTAGCACTCTGCACATTGTGTTGGCTACTTACTATCTTGATAGAAGTCGAGCAAGACACCGTATCTTGTATAAGAAAGGACGCCGAGCCGGAACTGTCTGCTGAGGTAATTTTATCATTAAGCGCATCCTCTGAAACAAATGCTTCAAATTTTGAATAATCAAGCACATCTTGAGTGCATGTTTCCTTTTCTCTCTTATTTAACTCACACTCGTCTTCTGGCTGCATCATTACGTTATCAGGGTCATAAAATTCTTTTAGTTTTGCCAGTATAACTTTTATGTCTCTTTCCTCATCTATATCGGCATCGTCATATGATTCCCTTATTTCTATATTTCCTCTGTAGAAGTAGTCATAGGGCAATGTGTATCCTCGTATTACTAATTCCGCTGCGCTGCCGTATCGTGGAATGGTCATAGGCTGCTTGTAAATACACTCAAACTTTCCTGTCGGTGCCTTTGGATTACCAGCGTAATCAATCACAACTGCAATGCAATAGTAGCAAGTGTAATTGTGTAGTTATAAAAAACATAAGGAGTGGAGATGAACTATTTTTAAGGCTTTCGCATAACCCATGTGTACTTTCCAAAAACTCCTAATACATATAATAACTATAAGAATACGTTTAAGGAAGAATATTCCTATAATAATAGGATTTGAAGTTTCATTTGAACATTCTTCCTTAAACGTAATAATTGTTTTATATAAAATCATAATAAGAGCACAGTTTTGACTCGGCCCTAACCTGGAAATAGATATTACATCAGGTAGAATATGTTACCGACAAACGAGTCAAATACGGAAAGAAACATAATATTGTTATAGGTCTCGGTTCGCTCGGCGCGTCCGATCTTCTGATATTAATAACTAGTTAAACAAACATGTGTCTGTCACTCGTAAGGAAATAACAATATCTGCATAAATAAAGTTCTTCAAATCCTTTTTATTTTACAGGTTACATTCAGGTTCTACATAATTATAACTTCTGCATCTATCAAAAGGTTTAAAAGCCAATAATAAAAAATCACCCAAGTGCGAGTCGGTCTCGCGCACTAAGGGTGTCGTAATATATCTTTAAATAACGGCAAAAAATCATGTTTGTTGTATGGGAGCAATATCCCTTTAATTCTGTATTTGCTGTTATAGCAGTAACAAAAATACATCAGCTGTAAAAAAAAACAATTGTCGATTCATGAGATACAGCCTGGTGACAGACAGATGGACAGCAGAATCTTGGTCGTAGAGTTCCGTTTTACACTTTGGTTACTAGAAATAAGATTCTACTTCGAAAAGATCCTAGTGGAAAGAGGACATGATATACTATAACAGTTGAAGTAGATTCTTAGTTTTAATATATGAAGGGTACAGGCAAACAACAGGGAATGTCCAAATGAATTCATTTCGAGAAAAACGCAGTTTAATGTTTAAAA